>JAZHYW010045582.1:0-23622 GCA_037355805.1 Ixodes ricinus
GGCTTGAGCGGCGTCGCTGTCGCCGTCGCCGCGCCGTCGGCGTACCACTGCGGCGGTGCATGATGGTAAATTTCCGCTAAATCTAGCGGGAAAATGTTTCCAGCTAAATCTAGCGGAAAATTTTCCTGCTAAATCTAGCGAAAATTTTCCCGCTAAATCTAGCAGAAAATTTTCCGCCAAATCTTGCTGAAATTTTCCCGCCAAATGCTGGAAAATTTTCCCGCTAAATTTAGCGGAAAATTTTCCTCCGCTAAATCTAGCGGGAAAATTTTCCCCGCTAACTCTAGCGGAAAATGTCTCTCCGCTAAATCTAGTGGAAATTTTCCCGCTAAATTTAGTCGGAACATTTTCCCGCTAGATTTAGCGGGGAAACTCTCCCCCTCCTCGAGGTCACGTGACTCCCGCGGCCACGTGACCCCCCTCTCCGAGGCCTATGTGAAGCCTCCAACTTCCATCGCGGCCACCGCAACTTCGCGTTGTTTGTTTGCTCTTTGGTGTCTCTCTCCAAGCGGGTCTCTCTCGTCTCTGGTTGCGGTTTGCGCCTCAGGTGTCGGCATAGCGTTTCTTGGTGTAATGATGTGGTGTGACCGTAAAGACTATGGCAACACTTTTAGCTACTA
Source organism: Ixodes ricinus (assembly GCA_037355805.1). Classification (NCBI taxonomy): domain Eukaryota; kingdom Metazoa; phylum Arthropoda; class Arachnida; order Ixodida; family Ixodidae; genus Ixodes; species Ixodes ricinus. The sequence continues at coordinate 621 of JAZHYW010045582.1, forward strand.
GTTCGTAAGGTAGCCCCAGTAATGTGGTACAGGCAAGTCGGTCTTTCAAACCTTTATTTTAACAAACATGGATGCAGCAGCTAGTGGGAGAATTGCTAAAACTTGACTAAAAGCTAACACCTAAAGAAGCAGAAACAAGAGACAACAAAAGGACAACCAGACACACTCACAATACTCCGTTTCACCTTATGTTGTACCGCAGCAAAGGCTCGAAGCGCGAGCTCATAGCGTTGGCAGGTGCCCTTCATGCAGAAGAGCTTGTGCCACCGACACGTGCCCTAGAGCAAGGAGCTCATGCTTGTAGCCTTTCCTGCGGTACACCATATGGTGAAATAGAGTATAGAGACAATAGGTCTGCTTGATTCGGCCAGAAGGTTCTGAACTAGTTCTGTCCAAGTTCAGAGGGGTGTAGGAGTCGTGCAGGGGCGGCGCGGAGCCAGCAGGGATGTGATTGATACACCATTTGCGCCAAGGCGCTTAGTATGCTACATTTTGCCAATATTTTCAGAATTTGCACCAACATTGAGCCAAAAGTTATTTTCACTTCATTAATGCTGACAGTATAATAAATCAGGCACCGCTACACGACCAGATCATTACTGTAGATCTGTGCGAATTTGCAAAACTTTCGATTATCTCCTCAAATAACATAATATTCCGTTTGATATCTGTATCAAACATTGACAGTATTTGGAAGTTTGGTAACATTTCTCATGCTGGTTATCTTTTCTGACTGAATAGCTAGCATCGTTGAGTGCGCTTGTCACCGTGCAGTGGTGTGTTGCGGTGAAGTGACAACTGTGCAATAGGCGTTGCAATTTTGCATACTTTGCTTCGCTGCAGTGCACCTGTGTACTGAGGGGAAAGCGCTCTTCCAGACCGGTATGTTACTCGGTTTCTTAATAAATGCCCGTTCACACACTTGTGACTTGAAACCGAGCGCCTTAAAACCTTTTAAAAGCTCTTACAACGAAAGATCACACTGACACGCTGGTGCCATCTCTGCGGTGACCCTGAAACTGCATTTGACTAGAGAGAAGGTTTGGAGGCATTTGCGAAGTCAAATGTACATACTAATGAGAAATGTTTGTTTATAACATTAACAAGTTTTTCAAGCAAAAAAAAAAAAAGCATGATGCGCGAAAGAAAGTGAAAAATTATGGGACAGCCCAGTGTTCCACTGCTACCCATACGTCGGCAAACCTCAGTCATGAGGGCCCTCACTCACCCTCATCTTCACGTGTGAGGTGAGGGTGAGTGAATTTCTGAACCAGGAAAATTCATGAGTGTGAGGGTGAGTGAGCACCGTGAGGGCGGTGAGTGGCGTGACGGCCATGAGTGCGTGAGGGATGTGAGGGCGGTGAGTGGCGTGAGGGCGATGACTACGTGAGGGGTATGAGGGCCGTGAGGGCGGTGAGTGTGTGAATGGCGTGAGGGCGGTGAGTGTGTGAGGGCCATGAGGGCGGTGAGTGCGTGAGGCCTCCTTCAGACGGAGCAACTTTCTCAGCAATTTTGGTGTTGCCGGCGGGTTGTTCCCTTGCTTTCCCTAGATCGACACGAATTGCTGACATCGGGTCTGGCTCGAAACAAGCGAGCAACTCAGAGCAATTCGAAGACGTTTGAAGCTGCTGCATCCAATCAGGGATGCAATATTTTCACGTGATACCTTGTGCCGGTGATGATGACAACAAAAGACTTGGGTCTGGTTTGAAATTGATAGTTTTTGGAAATAAACTGTTTCAGAAAGATGCATTAGTATTCTCAACAAGATTTAAATGTGTAAGAACACGTTTATAGCGCGTAATTGTGTGTCTAAAAAGTGCAAGAAAAATAGAATTTCATGATTGCCCCATCTGAAGCGGGCCTGAGTGGCGTGAGGGCCATGAGTGCGTGAGGGGTATGAGGAGTGAGGGGCAGGAGGGCTATGAGTGGGTGAGTGCATGAGGGGCGTGAGGGCCATGAGTGAGTGAGGGGCAGTGAGGGCCATGAGTGCGTAAGGTCCATGAGTGCGTGAGGGTGAGTGAAGGGCTGAAGGTGAGTGTGGCTGTGAGGATGAGGGTGAGTGAGGGGCTGAAGGTAAGTGTAGCTGTGAGGGTGAGTGAGGGGCTTAGTTGAGTGTGGCTGTGAGGGTGAGTGAGGGCGAACTAAAATGACGACCTCTGCTGCCACCCGACGAGTGGTGCCAGTGTGTCTTCTCGTAAGAGATTGTAACAGGTTTCAAGGCACTCGGTTTTATGAAGTCGCAAGAGTGTGAACAGGCCTTAAAACTGCGGCCAGTATATGATAGACTGCGATTTTCTGGCAATATGTTTTTAACATTCGAGATTCATCAAGGATACTTGAGTATTGCAAGAAAACTTTTATGAACTGCTCCGTATGTTTATTTTATATGCCAACTCTCGTTTAGTTATTATCTTTATATAGGTTCCATCCGTTCGATCGCACAATCGTTTGGTGGGATTTTTTTTATTTGCATGCTGATTTTTGTTATCACGAAGTTCTGCTTATAAAATGTAATTGATGTTAATGAAATGATAGAAGCTGTGTTTTCTATCTAATTAAGAACTGCAGTTTTATTACAACATTTAGAACTTAAAAAGACGCAAATTGGGTGCTCGAAATTATCATATTGTGACATTATTTCAATAAAACATACTATTTTGTTTACATTTGATTTGGTACCTAAAATAACCATGCATAGCATTTCATACTGTCCTTCATCAATCAGCACCTTCTTACTGTGCCTTGTGCTTACACGTGCAGTTAAGCTGCTAGATAGGGAATCAAACATGCCATGCTGTTGATGCTATCAAAAGGTTGCACAGAAGCAGGAATTCAAAGTAGACATAAACACATAAATGTTAACATGATATTCTAACTGGTATGAATTAAACTGAAATATGTGGTTATGCTCCAAAAGTACTTTTTACTGCTAAAATGTAGAATTTTGGCTGCTCCAAAATGATTCAAACCAATCACATCACTGAACCAGTGCAGCCACCACGTTAGGACTGGCGCTGTGGTCGGCTTCCGGAGCGGAAGCACAGGGTGTCGTCTGCATCTGTTGCTCTTTTTAGATGCGGAGCATCTCTTGCTCGGGTCTATGTCCCGCGGCGTCGCGTCGTAGTCCGCACTCACACTACGCATGCGCAACTCTCCTCCTTCCCTCTCTCCAACAGCTGCGCGTTACTCCAACACCACCTAGAGCTGAAGGCCGCAGCGCTCCTTCGGTGACGTCACACGAGTCGGCTGGCGAGCGCCGCGGAAAAGCGCTGCACTGAAGGCGTCGCGCATAGATTTACCGACGTAGAATGGCATTTTTTATTGACCCAAACGTTTGTTAATTGGTAAAACAGGATTTATAAATATCTATATGACTGGAAAACATATTTTGTTACATGGGCAGCATATTAGGACGTACAATTATTCTTATGATATGAAAGAACAAGGTTAACGACGTTTCAAGAGAGTTGGGTTTTCGTTTTAGGCATCAAAATCTTGGGTGCTTTAATTATCTCTGGGAGTGAGAAGACACAAACAAACAAAAAATAAATGCCCTGAAACGTTATTGCAAGTGATGGGACCCGCCAAAATGCATAACAGCAACAATCAAGTTGGTGATGACATGTGTGGTTACTGAATTCGTATGTGAAGCTAATGAAAATATTATTTTAAAAATGTGAACTTTGAGAGCACGAAAAAATGTAATGTGTTAAAATGTATTTTTTACCAGAAGTAAACACATGATAATAAAAAGCAAAACTGCAGGCGAACTGGGGAATGTTTATCATAAAGTAATTAATCCGAGACTGAGATACGAAGACGAAAAATTAAACGCAGAAAAGACAAAAAAGAGGGAAAGACGCCGCCTAGATCGAAGTGCACAAGTTTTGATTTGACCCAGTGCAGGCAAACTTAGCAAACTTAATTAAAGCATAATTTTCAGAAAGGGACACATGCAGCTGTGGGAGCTTCATGCACACATCTACCCGCGTTCATTCACACTATGAATAGGTGCTGTGAATATAAGTTCTCTCACCTTTGAAAGCTTCAAATTGTATATTCTCGTGTATCCATCTTGACACAATTCAAACACAAGCAACTTAGATGCTGCTCTGTAGCTTTCGCGACACTAAGACACAGCACATGTACGGCATGTAGACTTTAATGCCGCTTCGCAATAATAATGCTATGACAACTGCTGCACTGAATATAAAATAATTATTTAGATTTTAGGGTTTCACTTTTTTTCTTTCCTTGGAATTAGCCTTATAACCTTTTCGTTCACCCTTCCACAATAGTTTTTCAGCACAATGTTCGCGCTGCACCAGAACAAGTTCTTCAGCACGAGCTCACTTTGTGTCCTTTTTCACATGCGTCGAAGTCAGAAGTCTCGTTGGTAGACAGCAGTTCCACTGTAAGCTCGGTGACAAACTGACGCTGGATCGGAACCTTCAGAAACTCTGCCTGCTTGGAGAGTTCTTGAGCAACAACGTAATTGTGTGCCACGGCGTTAACGGCGAACATAGTTGGATAAAGGAGCCCCCTCGATCCAATTCCTTGAGAAGAGTGTAGTTCTCCTGTGAAACTGTCGCCGTCTTATCTTCTTCAGTAACCGCCCCCCTGCATTTTTGACATTTCGGCTTTTTGAAAGCGGCATAAACTGCGTACCCTGCCTCGTGGACTAGGACTGGGAGGGTTTAATTTATCGCTTGTGACACTGCCTCTTCTGTAACTATACTATGTTGCAGCTGGGCCGTGGCGTGTATACTTGTTTTTTAAGCTCCTCCAATCGCTCGTCTTCACACGGGGTTGTCGGCAACGTACTCTGCAGTCGCAGCTTATTTTCACCTTCATAAAGCTGCCTTATGTGATATTGCGAGCCAGCCAGCTGCCTGTGCTTCCCGAAACGGTCTTCCAAGCTATCAGTCTGAATATTTCCCAGCAGGACATAGTTCAGCCCGAGTTCAGTGAAGCAGTATTCGGTGATCTCTACAAGTGCACGGGTTGTTTGACGGAGTGCTCCGTGAGTCTCCTTGGTTAGCGTGCCACTGTTAACGTTCTCGCTCTCCCATACGTCAAGCCAGGCGTCCAGGCAGTCAAAAAGACTGCACAAAAAATGCACATTGGGATCGTCCTCTGCAGACAGTCAATGGTTCTTGAAAGTCGTCTCTGAGTCGCGTTCCTTTGTTCGGCGTCCATGTTACAATTTCCTTCAGATTTCGAGACCTCGACGATTTCATTGATTCCTTTAATAATATGCGCCACAGATGTAGGAACAAGAGGGGGACATAGAGCGAAGGCTACAGGCTCCTGACTGCGGTTTTGAAAAGGGGAGCTTGCGCTACAAAGATACGTTTCTAAAATTAAAAGCGAGAGCTAGCTTGTGCTCGTCGCCTTCGCTGCCACATCAGCGTAAAAATCAACGAAATAAATTCAATAATTAAAAAAACAATGTGAAAAGATATGAGAGTTCTCACCCTGGTATGCGTCGATAGAACCAGGTTTTTTCGAGGAATCACCCGCACCCATACTTTTCGCAGTTCTTCATCCTCCGGGAACTTAAACACAGACACTTTCTTCGACGACGTTTCATAGTTCCCACGGCACCCAGGGACACAGCATTTATGAGGCAGGGCTCGCCCGAAAGCCGCCCGTAACTTGACAACCACCACGCGTTAACCGCCATGCACACCAAACACAAAAGACAAAAGAGACGGTTAGAGCAGTTCGCGTACTCTCCCGCCGCGAGAATTGTGCAAGCCGCCGTGCGCAAAGGACGCAAAAATTGTCATTGCGCAACTGCCCCTGGAGAACCCTGGGCTCGGAGAAAGCTAAAAACAAAACCAAAAGAGGCCGGAGCATGCGCCGCTTGGCGTCCTCGGGAAAACAAATATAAGAAAGAAAAAAAAGAGCATGTGTTGCGGAGAAGCCTTCCTCTCAGGTCGGCCCACTCGTCGTGAATCTGTGACGTCACAACTCCGAGCGCTGCGGCCATTCGCTCTAGGTGGTGTTGGTTACTCTCTCCGCTCTCTCTCTACCAGCTGCGTGCACTTCGCGTGCGTTCGTTTCCACTCACACCGCGCGCGCATGCGCAACTCCCTCCTCTGGTCCCTCTCCTTCGTGTAGCGCGCTGCGCGTTCCCTCGGAGGAGTGAAGGAGGATAGGTTTGGGCGCGCGGGTCGCAGCGCCACGCCAGGGCTTTCCAGTGGGTGGGCTTTCCCCGCAACTCTGCGGCTGTCGTCTGCTAGCGTTTCTCGGCCGCTCGCGTCCGCCGCAGCCCAAATCCGGCCGGCCAAAAGAAATCAGTCAAGAAGGGAATAAATTAATTACGATCCGCGGTGCTCCGCATCATCCCATGGTTCCCCTCAGGAAGATGGTGTAATTTTCTCCACGCCACGTCGTATGCTACATTTAAGTACTCGTGTTTTGTTGAGACCATTTGCATTTCCTTAGTTTTAAAGTATACAAACAAAATATTTTCTGTGAATCTTTCTTTATTTGAGTGTACTAAAAATGTTTCCTGCACGAAATGAGTTTCTGTCTGCATTTTTAATGGCCAACCACTTCCTATCGTCTTCATAAGCGTTTGTGTCCTTCACATTCATTTAGCAATAGTAGATACATTCCAGTTCTCTCGAGTTTCGCATTTCAACGAGAGGTTCGCGGCATCAGGATGATTTCACGTTGAGAGTTACTGGCGGCAGCGCACGGTAGTCGTCACTACGAAGACTAAGGCCCAACGAGAGCGCCTTGGCCAAAACAGCTATCAACGTCACTTTGACGTGAAGTTGAAGCGTTTATTCCGATTTTCAAGAAAGATCTGCGTGCAACTACAGTCGAACTTTCATTCATTCAAACTGTTAATTCAAACATGTGGATAATTCAAGCTAGTAATATGCAGGTTCCATCCTATGTGTCTCTATCGAAGGAAATTCTCGGTAATTCAAACTTTGCTTTATTCAAACAAATTTTCGGTCCCCCTTGAGTTTGAATTAATGAGATTTGACTGTACCAAGCCAATGCCGAATCTCAGCGTTTCTTCCCAGGCCTGTTAGTGGACGGCCATAAATACTAGCGGACAAAGCATGCAGTATTATGCTCAGCTGCAGGGGCATGCGGGCGTTAACCCTTTAACCAAGTTATTTTCAAAAAAATGTACAAACTTTCCCCAATTTTTTTATTTGCACATATCTTTTTTATGTCGTTCTGATTTTGCAAATTACATTACTTAATTGGTTTCTGATTGGTATTAACACAAAACTTTTAAAAGAAAAAGTTGATTTTTATGGAAGCTTTCCCTCAGTGCATGTAAGAGTAATAGAATAACACGTGCTGAAATGTGCAGTATTTATTTGAACGTACGCACCGTAACAAAAGATCCAAGTGCCTAGACGTTTCTCCGTACTGGCACTAACAAAGTTCCGTAAGTAACGATTCCTTGCAAAATTATTAGCGCAAGGAATACCATCATCTCTTTGCGGTCCACCGGTTTCCATGAAGAACACCGTGCTGCGAAATGCGGGACCGCTTAGCGGTTTGTCTCTGTCACAATGAGGTCGACAAGGTCCCAATCAAAAAAACTTCGAACCAGCCGAGAATGTCTTTTTCGTCAGTGGGTTGCCGCAGAATCCCAGGCACTGCACCAAACGGAAACCTCGGAGGCACGGGTGGCGGGTTTTCAGTGTTTACGCGTTGCCACACTCGAACACTACCCAGCGCGTCGTCTTCTTCGTCACTGTGGTCGTCGTCTAAGTCCGTTTCGTATTCAAAATCCATGTCCGACTCACTCTCAGAGACAAATTCGATGTCTTCATCGTTGCTACTGTTCGAACTGCCGCAAGAGAGAGCCCGTTTCCGAGGGCTGTCACCAGCATCACTCAAGCTTGCTGCCATTTCTGATCACTGTTGCAAGGCTAGATACGCGCCAAAGGTCAAAACACGCTATATTTGCGCGACCTCTCCTGCCCTCCAGTGTTGACAATTGAAACTAAAGCCGATGGACTTACCTGTCTCGTGTTTGGCAGTGAAAGCAAACCATCATTGTGGCTGGACGAGTGTGACTCGTCATCAGCGATATTGGTACAACCTTTCATGACGAGTACAGCTCGGGCAGGGTGGTTAAAGGGTTAATATACTGAATCCCAGACATCTGCAATGTATCGGAGTCGTCAGTCTGCATCCAAGAGCTACTGAAGGCGAGGGGAAGAGCGTTATATTTTTCCTATGTCTTCTGAGAACAATATGAACACAGTATCACGTAGCATCAAAAAGAAACAATTTATGTGAGCCAATCTTTCAACGCTTACCACAGGGGACCAAACCTGCACAAGCAGGCACGTAGAATGCTTTCAGAATATTATAATCGAGCGAATTCCTCCCCTCGGTTAGGATCTCGATTCCGCATCCACCACGGTACATTATTTTCATCAATGAGAGGAAATGTAACCTCTGTCTCAGCGTTAATGTTAAACATCGCAGACATTTGAGCAAGAGCTCTGAGAAATGGCGCTGCGAGCAGAGACGGACAAGGAGTGTCGTCTGCTTCTGCACGGACTCTGAACTGACTCCGGAGCCGGTGCAAGGTTTTGAGGAACTGGGTCTGAACTCGTCCAGAACGGTGATGAATCAAACGTGTTAGTGCAGCGGCTGTGCAACTTCCGGTTGAATTGAATGTGCCAGTTCCTCCACTGCTGAACTAGTTCAGCCAGTTCAGGCGAATCGAACAGACCTAATGTGTGCATGTGCATCCTTTTTTGATGTCTTTGCTTTGCAGCAAATTAATCTGACATCCGGTTATTATCCGGTCAGTGTTCACAATCTTGCAGCTTCTGGAATGCCGAGTATTTCAGTATCCGTATTCTAGAATACTTTCTTGCTGCACTAGTGAAGACAATTGTATCTGTTTTTGTATTTTATCCTCACAGTACATGTATTGCAGTATTTGTATTCTGGAATAGGTTTTTAAGTATATCTGCCCAGCCCTGGCTATCTCTTTCCTGGTGGGCAGCTTCTATATAGCATATAAATGGTCTTCGTCCCAAATTCAGAGGCTAGAAGAACTCGATTTCAAGTGGCAGACTACCTTAAAATACCGAGCAAACGCCCACTCAAAATTTGGAGATAATCACAAACCACTGGGGGATGGGTGCTTGTTAGGTCATCATATTAAATCTTTAACAACTTTCTACAGTACTAGCCAACAGTTTTTCGTTACGACTCATATTTTTTGTTGGGTGTATTTGCGCGCCTTGTGTTGCACTGCCAGTGCTCCTGATGTAAACTTGCTTTTGTGCGTGCCTGCTTGCAAGTGCAATGTGCCTGAAATAAATGGATGGATTTGTAAAGTTGTGTGCAGGGAGTTTTATTGTCGGGTCTGCTGCATATATAGTCGACCATGCTGATCATCCGAGAATGTCTTGCCTCGTATATTTTCCCTACTGGTTTCAGAAATATTAGGCATTCCATAATTTGACTGCACATGGCCCAGGGGAGGTCGTGCGGCCAGTCTTCTGTAGTGGAAATTTGGGTTGATGGAACCTCGCAAGTGGTTAACATCACCAAGTTTGGAAAAGAGGACAAACTGAGATGAGAGGGCTTATTTTTGTAGCTGCTGGAAAAGGAAACCTCAATGGCAATGTTTAAAGCTGTGCCCAACATGCAGTGCATCTTTTTGCGGCTGCATTTTGAAACCCTGTTGCTGAAGCAAAGTTCATGCTAGCTGAGTTCGGTTTCCCTTTATGTCTAGACTACCTATTCACCACTGCCTGGTGCCAGCTGGGCCAGCTTTTTGTAGTCGCAAAGAAAGATGGAGGTCAGGCAGGCAAAGCCAGCCCTCGCACTGTGTCTAGCACAGGCTCCAAGTCACTCGGGCGAAGCTATCGAAAGCTTGCGGACATGTGTGAATACGATCCTTTGCAGATATTCTGAGGTGAGCATAGCTAGGACAAATCTGACACCTGCTGTCTGCAGCATGCATGCACGTAGCAGTGGGCATATCACATTGCAGGGGCTAATTGGTAAGCACAGCAAGCTTGACAACCCTTGACATCAGCCAATTCATTTCACACGTGCCTAGTCGTCGCTGCAGGTGAGGAGAATGACAGTAAATGGCCAGTCGGCTTGTGGAATATTTTCTCACTGCCCGTTTCCTTCGCCAAATTTGTAAAATAATCGCTACACTTCGCGCCACCCCACTGTGGGTGTACGCGTGCGTGCACGCTGCCCGCGCGCACATGCTTCAGCCCCTCGAGTGCTCGCGCAAAAAAAGCACTGGTCGAAGCAGCTGCGTTTACGCTGTAGTACCTTTTCCAGTGGAGCACAAAAAAGCTGACATCGTGTGATATCTTTCGCCGAAGGCTTGACAATACACTTCTCCATTTCGACTAGCTGCGGGGAGCGCGATTGATTCTTGCAGAGGCGTGACAGTGTATATGCAAAGCACAATTCACACGTGCACTCGCGGTCCAGATCACCGCTTGTGCTCCGTTGGCGTCTCACATACGTACCTGGCGCGATTCCTGTTGAGGCCAGCAACGGGCGAACGATGTTACACCCGTGAATAATGCTGCCAAGCGGCGAGTTGGGCATCGCGGTAGGGCAGACTACACAACACCGCAGCGGCGCGTCGTGCGAATGAAAAACAAAACCATTAGCTACACTGGACGTTTTAGCGAACGACAAACGAGCTGGGTTTATTTCAGGCCGTAAATAACTTCGGAACGCTGGCAGCGGTCACGGGTCCTTAGGCCTAAACACACCTTTTCGTCTTGGCGTACGTGAACGTTACGGCAGAAAGTATAAGCGGCCGTAGCGTAGCTGCCCAGTCAGCATTGAGAGCTGTGCGCGTATGTTATCCACTGTCACACCAACGATATCTTCCAATATCTAGCACTGCACCACTGCACTTTTTCGACTGGGGCGGGGAGCATTCCAAAACAGCAGGGCGTCTGCTCAACGGCGGTAGCGGGGGGGAGGGGGGCTGCACGCCGCTTAGAAGAGCCCGTAGCGCAGGTGTACCACGTGACTGCGCCAGCCAATCGCGTAATTCTTCCCTCCTCCCTTTCCTCCTCTCCCTCCTTCTTTTCTCTCTCGCGGGGCTTTGCCGTGGGGGCTCTCCGAATACGGCCGTCCCGGTCGGGCGAAGCGACGACGGAGAGCGCGAAGTCACGTAGACAAGCTGCAGATGGGCTTGCGTGCAGATCGCGACGCTCCGTAGCGGTACATTAGGGAGTTGTAGTAGTTGTGGGCCGTTTTCTCCTCCGCGACGGTATCCGTGCAGAAAACGCCACAGCTGCGGGCATGCGCGCCGCCAGCCTTGTTCTCTGCATAGTTGAAGGTCTTGTGGCGGATTACGAGGCCACTGGGTGCTTAGCAGGCTGCGGAAACGGTCACTAAAGCTCCCTGCTATAACGTGAGAAACGGAGCATATCCGACTGCGCGAGAGCACGGTGGCCTACAGGCTAAGGGAAGTATTCTTTTGTGTGTGTGTGTGTGTGTGTGTGTGTGTGTGTGTGTGTGTGTGTGTGTGTGTGTGTGTGTCTGTGTGTGTGTGTGTGTGTGTGTGTGTGTGTGTGTGTGTGTGTGTGTGTGTGTGTGTCTGTGTGTGTGTGTGTGTGTGTGTGTGTGTGTGTGTGTGTGTGTGTGTGTGTGTGTGTGTGTGTGTGTGTGTGTGCGTGCGTGCGTGCGTATGTGTGTGCGCGTTCTCTTTTCTTGCTGCTAAGCAATATTCCTGAAAGGAAGGAAAAAGCAAGTACAGACGGGATAATGAAGACAACAAAGATAACGGCTGTCGTAGCGATTTGTTCCGTGGTGGCGAAATCTTAGCATGGCGCGAAGATGTCAGCAGCCGCGCCAGAGCGCGACACTGCGGCGCCGCTCGCCGGGCGCACAGTCGCCCAGAGGCATGGACGCTGCTTGAAGTATTTGTGTGTGTGCCGTGTGTGCTCACCGTCCGTGTAACCGCGCGTTGTAGTTCCCATAATATGACGTCACACGTGACGTCACGTGCTAACGTCACGAGGGTAAAAAATTTCTCGCCAAGATAGGCGGAAATTTTGTCCGCTAAATTTGGCGGGAAAATGATTACCCTCGTGACGTCACACGTGACGCCACATACCACTGGAAAAGTTTTTCCGCTGCACCTGGCGGGAAAAGTTTCTCTGCTGAATTGGACGGGGAAATTTTTCCCACTCGATCTAGCAGAAAAATTTACCGTGAGAATGCGGCGGGAAAAATGCTGTCCTCGTGATGTCACACGCGACGTCACGCGAGATTAAGGCCGAAAAACTTTTCGACTAAGTTTAGCTGAGGAGATTGACGTCACGTGACCACAGCACCGATTCCAGTTTCCTCGGCAAATTTTGGCGAGAATATTTCCCCGCTAAATTTTGCAAGGAAATTGCGGCGAAACTTTCCCGCTCAATAGGAGGGGAGCAGGAGACTCAGTCATTCGAGCAAGTCGTTCGGGCGTGCGGTGTGAGTTGTTTGCTGTTCGATCTGGATAAGCATCGTACCGGTGTGCGGTCGTGTATCAGTACTGCGTGATATCCTTTAAAGACTCAACGCCAGCAGTCGCAATGTACTCGATAAATTTCTCCTCTGCAGTAGGTAACAATGTCACCATGCTCTTGCAGACTAGATTCCTGCTCTCCAAACAAGTAATGACTAATCTGTTTTAATGCGAAAGCATTAACTGTCACATGGAGCGATCCGACGTCATCAGCTTTGAAGCCGCGCCAAATGGCACCTTAACTCCTTTCTCCAAGTGAAGCCAGCTCCCAGCTATGAAACCACGCGAAAAGCCTAGACAATGGCACCTAGTTTACCCGATCCCAAAGGAGCGGAGTAAAGCTGATAGATTTCGGCTTCGGTCCGATTGGCTGGCGCATGTCGACGAGGCTCCCATTGGCCGCTGCGCGTCAGTTTCAACGACCGCCACCCCATGTCGCTACGTGTCCGTCAGCGCGCCGGTAACACGAAACGTCCAAGGTCAGAGCGGCGGGGAGAGGGCGCGCTCTGCCGTCGACGCAAAAACGCTGCTGACGAAATAAGAGAGCGGAAGAATGGCGTGCATGATTTCGCATTCACAGCTCATAGGAAGTGCTTAGGTGTACATCTAGACTTTTTTCGGGAGTATTTTGCAATTACGGTGTGCGCTACCGTCATGGTGTCACTGTGCATGGTGGTTGATTTACTTCACATGTGAGTACTGTACTTTATTGCTGTTCAAGCGCCTGCATAACCACGTAATTTTCACTTGAAGGTGTTCGAGTTAAAAATTCAATATCACAAAACGAAATTAAGCATGTATTTGTTTTCAACCTCTTGGTTTCCGCAGCATTGCTTCGGATTACCTAATTTTTTTAAATGCCGATGACACTAAGCAACTTCTTTTAATAACTGGTAGTCTGGGAGGTTTAAAAAATGGTTTAAGCTGGTTTGCGGATGATGGAACCGGTAACCGAGCCGTTATTTCAAACTAGGGTGCCTACATGTTTCCGCCACTCCGCTGTTTAGGGTGGCGACAACGTTCGTGATACCTGTTGCCGACAAACCAGTGTTGCCTACCTCGTTACCATGGCAACCTCCGCTGTTTTCGTCGACCATTTTGTCACACTCGCCTGTCGTGCGCTCGGACTACGCCGCTAATCCTCGTTAGGGCTAGGAAGCGCTCACCGCTCTCGTTCCGACGGCGAGGTTTCGGCGTTCAATGCCGGTCTGTGGCGTTCCATTTTGTCGCGGCAACTCGCGTTTCGATAAAAGCAACGCACACTTCCTGCTCGCAACTTCAAAATATGAAACACCCGAATAAAGAGGGTGACAGCCACGACGACCGCCATCCCGATGAGCCTCCAACTCCTCTTATGAACGGAAACGGAAGTGGCCTCACAGTGTTGCCGGTGTGTCGTGACTATAGAAACTCAACGTTGTGTACGTTTAGCGAAATAAGAAGTGGGAAAAAATGGCGGTGGGAGAGGATCTGGGAAAGGGTAAAACAAGAAGTTGGCGCCACCCTAAAGCGGAGCGGAAACATGTAGGCACCCTATTTCAAACACATCACAGAACCAGAATCGAATCGCAACAAAACTCAATGCTACTGAACCCGAACTGAACCGGAATAATGACCAGTTTGACTCCCTGCTTTTATCCAACGTTTACGTTTACATTTACGTTTTACTTATCCAAGTAAAGTGGTGTGAAACATTTGTTCCACGGAAGTGACGCAGATATTATAAAGCGCGAACAAGTAATTTATTACGTTTGTGTCACGTCTTCCAGTCATGTCGTATAAAACATATGTCTGGCTTAGCGCGGAGGGCAGCATGAACAATTTAAAAGATCTATCCACCTGCCGATAATGAACTTGGAGCAGAATACCAGTCGTTCAAATGAGTCGCCTAGTCGGCTTCTGCCCAAGGAGGCCCCTTTGGAACGAATTTTCATAGTGATTCTAATACGCAAGTCCAATTAAAACACCAGGCGAGGCTAACTGAAAGGAAAGGCCTCCTAGAAATGGATATTCACAAAGCGATCACCGAAAACGGGACCGCTTAAGTTTAAAAACGTGGCTTCGGACAAGCGTGGCGCGGGACACTGAATTGGCTAACGGGCCTGACGGTGGTTAACGCCCAATGTTATATTTGTCTTACCATATATATTCATGGTTATGCGCGGTTCTGAATGCTTTCTAAATCTAATAACGTAAGTGTAAGTAATTGGTAATATTGAGAAAAAAGCTATAGTTCACCATACTGTTCTCGGGGCACTGCCAACGTCCGGTTACAGGAAGTGGCCTTGAGTGTGACGACTGTATACTATTTCACTGTGGTTGTCCCAGCAACCTCCTCCTGTGCCAACCCTGCTCTCCGAGTCAGCCGGATTGCCACTCGTCATCCTCGTCCCACGTCGCTTTTTTAGGCCAAGTGCAGCGCCGGTTCATCGGCTCCGCGCGGACTGTCTTTGCCGCTGTAACCAGGTGCCTGTGTGCTGAACATCCGCACGGACCCCAACTGCTGCTGCGAACCAGTAAAGGTCGCGTAACCAGTTAATGCCGCGTAACAGCCAGCCCAGTGGCCCAGCAGATAGACTCGGTTTGTTAGAGCGAGACCCCTTCCGCTTACCGTCTTTTCAGCGTGGCCACGGAGAAGGGCCTCGCGAACCTCGCTGATTTACTTGAACACATATGATTCTTAGTTGAACTGTAATAGAAGCATCCGATCAAAAACACTAATCGAAGCACATCAACGCGAACAAAGTCTCACCATATTTCCTACGCAGCCCTGCAGGCAATGCCTCCGTTGACAAAATGGCGCGCGTTTTCCGCTGCTTCCCCCGTTTCCTCCCAGCGGTCGAAACGGTCAAAACCATTGGCACGAAAATAGCAGGAAAGGTGAGATAGGTGAGAGGCGGTGTCAAGGCAGAGCCAATACCACCTAGAGGAAAAGGCCGGAGTGCTCTTCTCGTGACGTCGCGAATGAATGTAATCAGAGGCGCGCGTCGAAGCGAAGGCAACGCGCGTGGATCGACCGTCGTAACGCGCTTTTAGTCTCATACGCTTCTTTTATTAACTAAAATGAAAGCTGCGCTTTATTACATGGGCAAACATTACTTTACAAAAACACTTTATTACATGGGCAAAACATTACTCCGCTAAATAATCGGCACGAAATGGCAGGAGGTATGCGTATAAGACGTCTATTGGAAAATGTGACCAAGAAAGCCCGTAAAGAAGTCGAAAACATTGAGTCACGCAAATATTGTTGTAGAAATGCATATTTTATACAAAAATAGTTCGACAAAATGACGATACACGCAGTGATTGGACACAGCAAAACACATCAGTTAAAAATAAGGCAGACGTAGTCAACGTGGACACGGCTAGACAAGTCTCACTTACGATCATATAAGCGATTTATCGCGTGCAGTCACTGGGTGGGGACCGGACGTTTTATTGAACGCTGTTTTATCGAATGCCGTTCTATCGAAAGGTTCACTCACTATAGCTTGCACAACCGAAATTTTCAATAACTATCTTTATTTCAGAAATCTCGCAGGCATTTTTTTATAGAGAACGACAAACGTTTGGCAGGAACTCTCGACGCTGCGTCTTACATTATCCAGATCTAGAAAGGTAAATGGTCACTCCCTGTTGCGTCGGGGTTCGCTCAGCATTCCTCTCGAAGGCTTGGGGATTCCCATGTCAAGTCCGGTGAAGTGTCCATTTGCGAACTTGAGCCACAACACGGGTACGGATATCCGGGTCATTGAAGAGCTCCATCTTTGCGCCTGCATGGCGTTGAGAATACTGGAGCTCCTCCGACAATCCCTGGTACAACCCTACAGCGATTGCCAGGCAATGAGCTTACTGCTAATAACAATTCCCTTGCACGTGGCATGAGTTTTGCAGGTGACCCAGTTCAGTCTCGGGTACGTAAAATACCATAGAAAAGAGCAGAATAATCGCTGCGAGGAGTTGGTGTCTCGTTGCTCGGTCGACACTTCCATGTGGAAAATATTCGTTCGAAGAAAGAAGAAATTTGTTCGCCAAATCGTTACGTCGCAAAAACGCTTGGACCCGATGGGCTCGCGTAGGAATACCTGTCCCTCTGCGGTTCACTTGCCTGCTTTTTCTTAACCTGTCACCGACTATAGTGAGGACGCGCTCCCCTGGTCCATTTAGTCTCGGTCGGCAGTCTATGTTATTTTGTCACTCAAGCACACAAAACGTTTACATTTTATCTGTTCAACCAATTTCTAGGTCCAGTGGTTTTGGCGCTTCAAGTTTTAAGTGTATATATGTTCGTATAACTAGAAAAGAAGGAGGAACTAGAGAAGTGCTCGAACTATCAGCACAAAGTAAAATTATAAGTGGTTTATTTCGTATCGCCCAGCGATCATCTTTAATCAAAAGATTAATTAACTTTCTAATAACGCTCTTGAAATAATCGTCCTTGCTTTGCTGGGCTTGCCGAACATGGAGTAATGGCGGAACTCCTGGTGGTGTACCAACAACTAATCGACGCTCTTAATGCGTCAGGTCTTCAAGATACATTGCGTTTTAACCCAAATAAGGCTATTGCCATTAAGTGCCAGTGATGCTGCAATGAGGTAAAGCAAGTCAAGAAGTGAAAGCATTTGCATGAGAATGGCTTCCCAGGGTATTATATATAAATTTCAAAGTTCAATGATAGAAGAAATAGAATTGTCAGTTATAAGGATAAATAAACCTTTATTTGTGGAGCCTATAATGTGTACAAATCGCATAAGATATTGAAATTAGATTGATGAGCACAAATCATATGATATTCGCAAATACCTGGAGTACTAACGAATGATTCTCGACACAAAGCAAACAAAAGTGTCACGTGATTTATTTCATTCGGACACTGGACGAAGGAAAAATTACTAAAAATATCATTGTTCCTAATTCAATATTTTGTTACAAATGATAGTCATTACTCTAGATGTGTTGCAACTAAGACAGCTATACCTTTTTCTATGACGGTTTAATTGGTCATTATTTTTAAACACTGAGACTTTGCAAACTTAGCCATTTTTAAGTAATACTAGGTAATATTATTTACGTAAATGTTATATAATGTGTGTTTTAAGAAGTTGAACAATGACGAATCTTACAGTCAGGCGTTGGGCGTTTTCTATTTTAGGGATCCATGTTTTGTAATAAGGAAACCATACTACGTTAGGATATTCTACTATGGAATGCACCATTTTTTTAGGTGTTGATTTTACGTATCTTTTTAGGCACCACCAAATCAACTTCTTCGTTGATTTGGTAATAATGAATGGAATGTTGTTTTCCTATCTGGGAGCGCTGAAAGTAAAGTTCTAGATGTTTATATTGTTCAACGTCTTAAACTCTACCTACTGTAGGAAATGGCAGTGGATGTCTTTTTCTACTAATTACGATCTGAAGCAACATTGCCATTTAGTACCATTTCTAGTCGAATGACCAGGTAGATTCATGACTCTCAGTATTTTCTTTAATCGGGACTGGTGATTTTGTGATTTTATATGGGAGTACAATATACAATCATCTAAGAAGAGAATGGTATTTCCGTAAAATTATCAGGCAAACTTATTCAGATGACATTACTTCCTATACCCCACTTCACTCGAGCTCTGTTTAAGATGGAATTTGAAGTACGGTTTCCGTTTGAGAGCCTCAGATGCAGACAAATTTGGGGGACAAAATGCTGGGGATTGCCAAACCCAAGATAAGAACGCAGTTCAAGAGTGTTTCTAGACCACGAAACCTTTTTCGTCTCACTTACCAAGGGCAGGGATCTCGACAGGTAAGCAGTGAGTCAGGTATTATTTCTAGTTTACTCTTCGCATCCAAGCAAATATAACAGGACAATCAAATTGCTTTCCTTTACAAAACCACATCACCCGTTTGTAAGAAAAAAATCTGTGCGAACATTGGTTTAAGTTTATTGCCGTGAATAACTACTTTTTTACTCTACGTATCAAGAGCTATGCGGCATTCAGGCAAAGCGGATTTCTCAAGCAATAAGGAATATTATTGTGCACAATATAAACTGAAACAGATATTCGTGCTTTTTTAGCATACTTTCCAGTTCTTGAGATATCTGCGGTTCGAACTAGGAATGGGATCCGAAGTTGAGGCAAAGCTTACAAATAAAAGAAAACGTTCCGGTTCAAACTTCAAAATTTTTTCAAATTGAGAAATAATAGAGCTTGAACATATGCGCAGATAAAGACCGGATGGAGCATACCAGCTCATATTGTACGCAGGGGCGCATTGAAGCTCGAGTGAAAAACAAGTCACATCTACACATCCGCTCACCAGCAGTTTTTACGCCATGAATAAAGAAGAAAAGAGAAAAAATAATCTCAAGGTTGGTTATTGCAAATTTTATTTACTCCAACACTGGGATAATAACATTAAGTGTTTATGTATTTATTTAGAAAAGCAAACAAATGCGCACCTGAAAGCTAAACATCACTGGAATAATCGAACGTGAAATAATCCCTCATGTTTTACCCACTCAACCGCTACATTGGAATTTTTCGTTTTATGATCATGCGACTAACGGCAGCTGTGCGGTTACTGCTGAGTTCCTCTATACCAAAAACTGCGCGACAACAAGCGAGGCAACTCGATCAAACAGAACTGCTCGTTCTTTATCAAGGTGAGCGATTTCTGCATTGTTCTCTTCAGACATATCAATTAGTGAGCACGTGACTTCAAAAATTTTGGTTCAGGATATGAAAGGTGAGCTGCATTTTAAAATATGCCGCATTGATATTTTCAATGGCTTTGAGTTGTGTGAGGTGAACTCAGAAATATTGTTCACAAACATTTCCCTAATAAAGAAATTCCCTTACTATTTTGGTTTGCGTTATTGCGGGCATCATTATATATCAATAGCAAGTCAAATGCACATTGTTCCCGCGCAGGTTGAGATCCCGAGTCAAGCAGTCCTTTGTGTTTCGACATTCAGTGGGTGCTCTCCGTAGATAAGTCATGTGCCCACCGCATGTTCTACGGAAATGCGGACAATGCAAAAGTTAATCGAACGTGTAACTCATAAGCGTATAAATAATATATCTTTGTAGTTAAGTGGGTTCTTTCCCTCAAAACCAAAGGGAGACCAGCCTCGAGGCTTACACAGACACGTACACTCTACTTGAATTTTTCAATCTGATGCACAGAGCAGATGAGCGTCAGCCGCACATTACAGCCGATTTATATTTCATAATAAATTAAACTTAGCCTTTAAATCTCTTAAAGTGCTATACTTTGCTGAACCACGTTCCAGACATGTCTGGGTTTCGATCTTCCATGCGAAGGGTCAGCGAATATCCGTGAAAAAGCACGGTAGACAATGGACACCAGCCCGACCACTGAGTGATTTTTTGTACTCGAAAAAACAGAAGCATAAATTAAAACTTGGGTTTGGGCGAGTTGGTCCATACTGATTTAAAAGGTTAAAAAGCACAAACAAAACAAGGACAATAAAGGCGCAAAGACGACAGGGTCGACGCCCGTCGTGTCGTCTTTGTGCCTTTAATGTCCTTGTTTGTTTGCGCTGTTTAACCCTTTAAAGAAGCGTAAAGGCAGATATATTTTGAGAGGTCCAGCGGAAAGGAGGTCGCTCCACTACTCAAGCCGCTACAAGAAACTACATGAAACTACTGAAACTAACCGTACCACAGCAATTTTATTTGTTTTTTTCTGCACAATATTACTTGCAAGATTTTTAGGCAATCCTCAACCCCTTTCGTGCTAGCAACATTCCCACCAAATGGCAAACCCATAAGAGTAATATTTATTTGGAACATTAAACCTGACAATTTTCGCAAAATCTTTACAACAAATGACATATCAATTTTGAAGTTCTACATCTAGTGAATGTGTGGGCTATGTCTGGTTGTTGTAGTTATTCATTTCTCGTGCTTTATTTTATTTTTTACTTTTTCATGCCCAGGAGTGAAAATGTCGGTTTCAAATCCGAGTCCGCGCACGCCTCTGAAAACGAAGAAGGAGAACAAAAAAGCACGAGGAGTTGACACCTGTTGGCACGTAGCCATACTGGGATTCCTGGCGATCTTTCTTGCCGCAGCAGCTGAGTCCAACTCCGCCTTTTTCTACATAGGCTTCATGGAGGAATTTGACGTCAACAGGGAAACTGCAACCTGGCCCAGCAGCCTCGTAACGGCGTTGTCTCACTTGGCTGGAAAGTAGTCACGCTACACGCTTCTCTAAACCAGAAGGGGAAAAAATCAAGGTTATTTTTAAATCAAAGAAATAAAGTTTTTTTATTTGAATCGTTTTTTATTTAAATTAGAGTTCTTTAAATTTAAGTCAGATTTATATTATTTATATTACTGTAGTTAAAAGCAGAAAATCATCATTTCCTGCATTTTTTTCTACATGGCAGATGCGATTGACCAATCCGTTAATTTACTAATATTATGCAAAAGAAGAAATACTAACTTCAACGTGCATTTATTTGAACAAATCTTTTCAGTAGAACAACAGCAGCTTCATTTTCCTCGTTGACTAAAAATTATTATTTGCTTTCTAAAAAATTTGATTTGCTTGCATAAGGCGGTACCATTTCTAGTTTTTGTTTCATTCACATTCTGATTTGCTTGAAATAGGACGTTATGTAACTGACGGGCGAAGTGAAAAAGTAGAAAAAAAAGCTCGTTGATTCAATTTGCTCAGAAGAGCAATGCTTTCTGCTTGTGTTGCGTGTAATATAACTCTTTCTGCTTGATAAGGATCTTGTTTAAATAGAAAACAAATGCTCATAAAAAGCATCGAATGATACACCAACGTAAATGAAAATTTGTTCGGAAATATTTTTACGGGAAAGGTTTCATTTAAATCATCATAGTGAAATAGGCCTGAATTAAATCATGATTTAAATCATCCTCATTGTTATTTTCCACCCTGCCCTAGACCGCTCAGTTAGACACAAATTTTAAGAAAAATTATGTATGACTAAACTGCTGCCTACTCTCAATGCATTTGACATAAAATAGCTTTGTTCGTATACACACAAAATAATAAATGCACCAGACGGTGCATGGAACACACCATAATTCAGCCAGCAACCAACAACAGTAAAAAGAACCGCTCCCGAAAAGGCGTCAACGATTCTTGGATGAAAAGGCATAAAATATAGTGATGAAAAAAGAGAATGTCAGAAGAGAAACGAGAAGACAATGCAAGGATTTTGTGTTTCGAAAATGACATTACAAGCTCAAAAACCTTAGCAAGAGGTCGACGTTTAAAGAAATCTGGTAAGCTCGGGTTTAATGAATTCAAGTTCTGTCTCCGTCAGTGAGAGTGATGGAGCAAAAATATTGTGGCAGACTGTATCCAGAGCAATCTAGGTAGCACAGAGCTCTGGGCCAGAATTTGGCAATTGTCTGGGAGTTTTGGGACTTGATAAGCCTAAATAAGCCAAAGTAGAGCCGAATCTGACCTTCTTTGGCAAGAGTCTGGTTATTTTGGCCATAATTTGCCAAATAAGTGTCAGAGTGAGGCTTCAATCCCTGGTAGTTCGGCTGCCATCCGAACTTTTGGGGCCAAAATTGCCAAACCAGTGCCAAAGTTAGGCTTACTACCTGGTAGCTCGGCTGTCATCTGGCAGCTATGAACCTAAATCGCCTAACAAGTGCCATAGTTAGGCTTCCTACGTGAACGTACGGTGGTCATCTGGCGTCTTCGGTCCCACACCACAAAACAAGTGTCAGCATTAGGCTTCGCTGTCCGGTAGGACCTTTAGCACATCTCATCTTTGGACCTCAATTCTCTCATAAATGCCAGAGTTAAGTAAGCGGGGCAGTTTCCATTGGCATGTTGTTTTATGTTTGGAAATAGATGACCGATGAGGTATTGGTGGTCCACGGGTGGTCTGCAACTTAGTTCAATAAAATCAAGTTTAATTCGGCTCGCAACTTTTCACTTTGTTTTGTGTGCTCTTCATTTCTGTAACCCAAACGTGGGCCGATTGTTTTGCCGCGGCTGGACCAAACAGCGGTGATTTTGTAAACGCATATGGCGCCGGATTGTTATACACGAGCCTAGGTACGCTCGCCAATACACGGAAGCGCCTTGAGATTGGTTTGACGATACCGCAACTGCTGCCATCGAGCGAGCGCTGAGAGAGACTGATGTGCCATATCTCTCAGCAAACAGCATTATTGGGCGGCGCTTTGCAAAAGCGAACGTAGCTCTGCGCGTGTCTCGTATTACGAATGACCACTGCCAAACCTAGCGATAACAAAAGCAGAAGCGGCCGTAGCTCTGTGATATCGCACCCGCTTAATACTCGGGGGAACTAAGATGAAATCTTAGCGGCGACGATCGTTTTTACTTTCATTTGAAGCATTTGACAACAACAACCCAGTCAATCGTTCCTGTTACCTACTGCCACCCCCCCCTCCTTCCCCAACCCCAAACTAAGGGTTACATTGCAAGCCTTGGCTGCGAAACAAACAT
>JAZHYW010045583.1:0-12126 GCA_037355805.1 Ixodes ricinus
CGCTAAGCCAGACATATGTTTTATACGACATGACTGGAAGACGTGACACAAACGTAATAAATTACTTGTTCGCGCTTTATAATATCTGCGTCACTTCACGTGGAACAAATGTTTCACACCACTTTACTTGGATAAGTAAAACGTAAATGTAAACGTAAACGTTGGATAAAAGCAGGGAGTCAAACTGGTCATTATTCCGGTTCAGTTCGGGTTCAGTAGCATTGAGTTTTGTTGCGATTCGATTCTGGTTCTGTGATGTGTTTGAAATAGGGTGCCTACATGTTTCCGCTCCGCTTTAGGGTGGCGCCAACTTCTTGTTACCCTTTCCCAGATCCTCTCCCACCGCCATTTTTTCCCACTTCTTATTTCGCTAAACGTACACAACGTTGAGTTTCTGTAGTCTCGACACACCGGCAACACTGTGAGGCCACTTCCGTTTCCGTTCATAAGAGGAGTCGGAGGCTCAGCGGGATGGCGGTCGTCGTGGCTGTCGCTCTCTTTATTCGGGTGTTTCATATTTTGAAGTTGCGAGCAGGAAGTGTGCGTTGCTTTTATCGAAACGCGAGTTCCCGCGACAAAATGGAACGCCACAGACCGGCATTGAACGCCGAAACCTCGCCGTCGGAACGAGAGCGGTGAGCGCTCCCTAGCCCTAACGAGGATTAGCGGCGTAGTCCGAGCGCACGACCGGCGAGTGTGACAAAATGGTCGACGAAAACAGCGGAGGTTGCCATGGTAACGAGGTAGGCAACACTGGTTTGTCGGCAACAGGTATCACAAACGTTGTCGCCACCCTAAACAGCGGAGCGGCGGAAACATGTAGGCACCCTAGTTTGAAATAACGGCTCGGTTACCGGTTCCATCATCCGCAAACCAGCTTAAACCATTTTTTAAACCTCCCAGACTACCAGTTATTAAAAGAAGTTGCTTAGTGTCATCGGCATTTAACAAATTAGGTAATCCGAAGCAATGCTGCGGAAACCAAGAGGTTGAAAACAAATACATGCTTAATTTCGTTTTGTGATATTGAATTTTTAACTCGAACACCTTCAAGTGAAAATTACGTGGTTATGCAGGCGCTTGAACAGCAATAAAGTACAGTACTCACATGTGAAGTAAATCAACCACCATGCACAGTGACACCATGACGGTAGCGCACACCGTAATTGCAAACTACTCCCGAAAAAAGTCTAGATGTACACCTAAGCACTTCCTATGAGCTGTGAATGCGAAATCATGCACGCCATTCTTCCGCTCTCTTATTTCGTCAGCAGCGTTTTTGCGTCGACGGCAGAGCGCGCCCTCTCCCCGCCGCTCTGACCTTGGACGTTTCGTGTTACCGGCGCGCTGACGGACACGTAGCGACATAGGGTGGCGGTCGTTGAAACTGACGCGCAGCGGCCAATGGGAACCTCGTCGACATGCGCCAGCCAATCGGACCGAAGCCGAAATCTATCAGCTTTACTCCGCTCCTTTGGGATCGGGTAAACTAGGTGCCATTGTCTAGGCTTTTCGCGTGGTTTCATAGCTGGGAGCTGGCTTCACTTGGAGAAAGGAGTTAAGGTGCCATTTGGCGCGGCTTCAAAGCTGATGACGTCGGATCGCTCCATGTGACAGTTAATGCTTTCGCATTAAAACAGATTAGTCATTACTTGTTTGGAGAGCAGGAATCTAGTCTGCAAAGAGCATGGTGACATTGTTACCTACTGCAGAGGAGAAATTTATCGAGTACATTGCGACTGCTGGCGTTGAGTCTTTAAAGGATATCACGCAGTACTGATACACGACCGCACACCGGTACGATGCTTATCCAGATCGAACAGCAAACAACTCACACCGCACGCCCGAACGACTTGCTCGAATGACTGAGTCTCCTGCTCCCCTCCTATTGAGCGGGAAAGTTTCGCTAAATTTCCCGCTAAATAGACCATATGCGAAATTGCTTGCTGGTCTGGCAGCACTGTGCACGCGGCCATCTTGGTAGTGTCAAGTATCTTCAGTTTCGGGTTCTCAGCATTTCCAGATCATGGGCGCTCTGCCAATACGTGCGATAGGAAACTTTATTGCTATCTTACTTCCGATCAGCCAACGTGGACAAAAGATTAGGCCGTCATGTCTTTCATCTTGGAAGACACTTTTAATTTTTTTTTCGATGCGAATACGCATGAAGTCGTGTTGTTAAGCGGTAAACTGCTCCACAAAAATACTTGTGACTCGAGGTTAGCTTTTTTTCTTTCTTGTTACTGGCGAAGGTTTTTTGGTGGAAAGCTCTGTGTTCTTTTAAGGAGAACTGTGCCCTGGGCAATATTTTTCAGGCGTTGTAGAGAGATAGAATTGGTTTCAGATAGCATTTACCTCAAGCACAGTTGACGGATGTTGCGCTATTAATGAAGATTTGTTCAACCCTGGCAGAATAACTGCATTGCCCGAGCTTCTTTGCAATAAACGAAATTTTTACCTCGGCTGTGACAAAAGAAAAAGAAAAAAAAGGAGATTGTTAAAAGACGTTGGCACTGCTCGCGTTGCTCCACTCGACGTCCGCAACGTGAGTTTTTGCCGCCACCGACATTGGAGTTTTGTCGAAGTGGCGTTCGGCAAGAAAGGCAGGAAACTCCCGTCTGTGTGAGTGTTGAGCAAACGGACACGTCGTCCGTGTCTGTTGTGCTCTCTATTCTACATGACCGCGCTTTAAATATTCAAGAATATTATATCAACAAACTCTCCTGTTTAGTTTTAGAGATGTTTTACAAACCTCGTTAACCGACGTCAGGTCAAGTGTATAAAAATCGCCGCAAAGCAGTGAGATTATTTTCTGGCTTTCCAAAGTAAATAATTTGTTGTAATTTATGACATTAAAATGAGGGCTCTCTGGTGCTTTCAGCTGTTGTTGTTTATTGTTAACCATACGCATCTTCAATTATTGTTGGCGGCGTAGATTAATAAAACAGTCATCGTTTTGCCTCGCTTATCAGCCTTGGTCTCGTCCGCATACATTGAACTGCTTGCGCATCAAGAAGAACGCAGGCTGAGACTACAACGCGCATCAAAGAAGAAAGTTTGGAAACAAATTTGGTACAACTTCGTGACAAGATTAGGGCCCATTTCAATAATAGAAAATGGCTTCACGCCGCGCGATAACGTCCGCATCTTTCTTCGCGTTAGATACGAACAAAAATTGTGAACACTGTTCACGTTTGCCTTCATGTTACGCACGAATCACAGGTTTATCGCTGCATCCGCTGCGGAAAGCAGCAACACGTTTAAATCGCATCTCTCGCACGAAGCGCGGTTGCTTGCTTACGTGCGGTCTTTGCCGGTCGGGTAACTGGTTTCGTCTTCTCGCCACTACCAAGATGGCGGAGGTAGTTCTCGGCGCGCTTCTAGATGGCGCTATACATTTCGCATATGGTCTATTGAGCGGGGAAATATTCCCGCTAAAATTAGCGGGAAAACTGAATTGCTGCTGAGGTCACGTGACGTCAATTTCCCCGCTAAACTTAGCCGAAAAGATTTTCCGCCAAAATTTCAAGTGACGTCACATTCATTCGCGTGACGCCGCGTGTGACGTCACGAGGATAAATTTTCCCGCTGCATTTCGCTGTAAATTTTTCTGCTAGATTTAGTAGGAAAATTTCCCTGTCAAATTTAACAGAAAAAGTTTACAGCTAAATTTAGCGGAAAACTTTTCCAGGGTATGTGGCGTCATGTGTGACGTCACGAGGGTAATCACTTTCCCGCCAAATTTAGCGGAAAAATTTCCCGCCAAACTTAGCGAGAAACGTTTACCCTCGTGACGTTACACGTGACGTCGCGTGTGACGTCGTTATGGGAAATGTCCCTTAAAAGGCAACTCCGCTCAATTCCGAAGATTTCGGGATAATGAGTGATTTCGAATTAAAAAGCCCTAGTAAAAGACACTACGTTGTTTGCTTCGCGAAAAATGGGATATATATTTTTAATCTAATTTTAAACACGAGCGGAAATCGAAACCGAAACTTCGGTTCCGTCCGGCAACATTGGCCTCGGGCCGCAGTGTACGTGGCCATCACGTGGTACGAGATGTCACGTGATCCTCGGCCGAACGACGGGCGGCGGGATCGGGGCGGACGTGTGGCAGGCGCGAGTCTCTTCTGCACGGCACTCTTCGCCACGCTTTGGTCTCTACGACATTCGACGACGTTTGCACACCTGCGGCATAAGTCTGCGCACGTGGTGTCCGTAGTGTGGACGGAACTCCGAGAGGCAATAATGACAAACGGTGAGATGACGACGGCGGTTGTGATGCGGAAGACGGCGGTAACGGCGTCACCGCGGCGGGCGGCCGAGATGGCCCAAGAAGAGCACTGCGCAGGCGCATTGCGCCAGTCACGTGGACACCACTGAACGCCGAGGGGAAACGTTGTTGACGCTTCATCCGCTACGCTCGGCCGGAGAAGTAAAAACAAGCAAAATGAAGGCAATAAAGATGACGTTTAGCTTGTTTTTACAAGCTAACGTCCGCTAACGATTTTTACAAGCTAACAAACATGGCGCCGTAGCCTTGACTGCGCTGTTGGTTGCGCCTGAATTCGCCCGCTCGAGTCTGCCGATTTCGGCAACTTGGCGAGTTGCAAGTTTGCCGGAACATTTAAGAAACATTTAGACAGAACTGTGCCGTAATATTTGAGGTGTAGTCTCACTAGGTGATACAGAAGAGGACTGCATTGCTTTTTCAAACCAAAAAC
This sequence comes from Ixodes ricinus, assembly GCA_037355805.1. Taxonomy (NCBI): domain Eukaryota; kingdom Metazoa; phylum Arthropoda; class Arachnida; order Ixodida; family Ixodidae; genus Ixodes; species Ixodes ricinus. Next base: position 4,725 of record JAZHYW010045583.1, read on the forward strand.
GAAGCGGGAGTGCTCCTTAATACAACGCGTGGTTACACGGAAGGCGAGCACATACGCACACACACAAATACTTCAAGCAGCGTCCAGGCCTCTGGGCGACTGGCGTCCTGGCGAGCGGCGCCGCAGTGTCGCGCTCGCCGCGGCCTGGCATCTTCGCGCCTGCAGATTTCGCCACCGTGGAACAAACGCGCCGACAGCCGTTATCTTGTTGTCTTCATTAACCCGTTTGTACTTGGTTTTTCCTTCCTTCAGAATATTGCTTATCAGCAAGAAAAGAACACACACACACGTACGCACACACACACACACACACACACACACACACACACACACACACACACACACACACAAAAGAATACTTACTTAGCCTGTAGGCCACCGTGCTCTCGCATAGTCAGATATACTCTGTTTCTCACCTTATAATAGGGAGTTGTAGTAGAGCGTTTCCGCAGCCCGCTAAGCACCCGGATAGCGTTCTGCAGTAATCCGCCACAAGACCTTGAACTATGCAGACAAGGCTGGCGGCGCGCATGTGCAGCTGTGGTGTTTTCTTTACGGATACCGTATGCGGTGGAGAAAAACGGTCTACTACAACTCCCTAATGTACCGCGACGAACGTTACGATCTACACAAGCCCATCTGTAGCTTGTCTCGTGACTTCGCGCTCTCCGCGTCGGCTTCGCCCGACCGGGACACGATGGCGCCCTCCTAGCTGTGAATTGGCCCCGGTGGCTCGTAGCTTTTTTTTGCGGTTCATCGTCAGGTGAAATCAAGTATACAAGTATACGCCTCCCACTTCGACTTATTATGACCATTAACACCTTTACGAAGTCCCCTAGCACTATAACTCACCTGCACAAACCGCACTACCGTAGCTTTCAGGGCTTCTTTTTTATAACAAAACTGTAAGCCTAAAAAAACACCTTGTAATATTGCCTGTAAGACGCCGTAAACATTTTGTTAGGCTCAAGGAGACGAACTTGAAACGAAGAAATGAACTGCCGTTTGTTGGAGATGAAAAGGTGAATATCGGTCAGGTTTCAGTAGATTCTTAGCCTACATATGCGAAGTCGAAGAAACCTGGCATCAACGCGGAGCTGGTCAGACAGGGGCCCCAAAGATACTCATAGATGTCGAAAATAAGCGAGGAGTTGAGAGTTTTTTCTGATGCGCATGAAGGAAATGCGAACAGTCTTTTGAATTTTGGCGGAACGCGAGGAGTTTAGGTTGTGCCAGTGCACACTAAGGATTGGAGCAATAAGACGCTACACCAGTAGAACTCCCGTGCTTAACATTCCAATCAATTACCCTGTGCGGCAGAGGTTGAAGAAAATTGGCACGCGACGTATCCCTTCAAAGTCCTATGGATTTAGAGGCCTGCATATCCGCGGATTACCCACGGATCATCCGCTGATATCTGCAGTAAACTGGCCGATGCGAATAAAAGTGAATCAGATTTGGCGGATTCCGGATCGGATGCGGATGCCAGGGGCTGTGGATGCGGATCGGATGCAGATATCCGCGGAGCCCAATCTACTTTTTTCCCGAGGCGGCCCATAAGCTTGTGCTGCCGCACAGTGTAGAGTGGATAATGGAGTGAGACTATGAAGGGGGTTGTTAGGGATTTTGTTTGTAATAAGTAAGATTTGTTTTAGAAAAGTTTATCTTTCTACAGTTGCGTCGGCATTTTTTTCTTTTTTTTATTTGTTTATGTTTGTGTCTGCATTTTGGGCGTTTGCTCGCAGACCCGCGGCAGGGGGTACGCTCGCGGCGAGGGAGAACATGAACGGGGAGTCGTCTTCCGCCCCCACGCACAGGGGGCTTCGAGCAGCAGTCGGACCCCGGTCGTTAACAGACGGATCGGGTGTCGGTTTGGGGGCGCCGGGACTCCCGTGTCTTAGGCAGCGCTACATCCGTCCACAACTGTAGCTTTTAAGCGGGTGTGCTTGTGTCCGGGGTTTTTCGTCGCTTAGTGTCGAAACTTCGCTCTTAATCGACGCAATAACTTAACTGGGTGGCGCCAGCTAGGCGGCGACGAAAGGATGTAGTGACTCTACAAGGAATTTGGGTTTGACCGTTGAGGTGTCGGAGGGGATCACGTTGACAGCTCGCTGATCATTGGGTAAGAGTGTACCACGTGACAGTGGGAAAATTTGAAGTGTTTGGTCCGTCTCTGGACGGAAAGGAGGCCCCTACGAGTCTAGAAAAGGGGTGCCGAGAGGATTCTCAGGGATTCGGCTCTTGAGACTGGGGACTAAAGTATGGGTTTTAATTTTGGAAGTTTTGTATATTACCGTTGACTTGTTTCGTTTTGTTTTAAAATAAACGTGGCCACACTGGCCATTATAAACCTACCAACGGCGTAATGTGTCCAGCGGGATCGAACAACTTCTAGTTTTTTTTTCTTATTCGACTTCCCGGGGGACTTCCATCGGGCGAACACCATCATCGGTCGTCACTCTCCGGACCGGCACCCTCCTTCGGAAAGTTGACTGGGGTGCATCATGAAACGTATTGCAGGAGCAAACTACTCCCTTGAATGAAACGTGTCAATCGGGGAGAAAATAGTTATTTACGTCAAGAAAGATTTCACTCAGGGCTGGGCGTCGATTAAAATGTTAACCCGAGTAATCGCAAACCTTTATTTGATTAATTCATCGATTAATCGGTTTTGCTCATTCTCATATATGATAGTTTAGAAAAGTCAAATTACATTTTGGCGTCTTTGATGAATGTGTGATAAGCGGCGCAATGAACAATATAAAAGTTTCTATTTAACCTTGAATTGTAGTTGAGAACAGTCGAAAGACACCAAGACTCAAACATTATTGCCTCAGCTGCAAAAGCAAAGAGGTTCCTTGATATTCTCCGGCTATAGCGAACACCGGTGATTGATCGCAACACTCTCTGCTGTGTTAAACGGAATCTCGCACAGCGTTGAAGGGGCGGGGTCACACGTATCTTCTCCACGTTTTGGAGTTACATTTGTCTACCCCTAGAGTTTATTTTATATCATATTTTCAATTAAAGCTTACCTTCATGCAGGTGTACTCGTTCACGTCTGCGTTGTGAAAGCGTTGACTTTTTACTTTTAATGTTAATAAAACGTTTGACGAATTAACCGGGTAAAAAGCAAATCCTAATTAAGGCATTAATCGATTAATTGGTAGGTTAATCGATTAAGTACCCAGTCCTAATTTTCATTCTCACTGAAGATCGCTTTAGAGCGTTATATCTTGCCGAAAATGCTGTCCCTAGAAAAAGTAAAGAAGGCAGGAGCGTCAGCTGTCCTGGGAAAACGTGTTCGTGTTTAGCTTGAAAAAGAGCGAAAAACGTTCTTTGGCCGAAGAGAATCGAAAAACGTACAAGCCATAAAGAAGTAGAAGTCTGCAAGTAGCTTCTTCGCCTAGAAGTACATCGGGGACACTGAATTCAGTCCTCTGGGGTTGTGGAACTTGCCCAGCACGGGTTTCCGCACCTCATTCTTTTAGTGCAGTTCGTGTATGCGATCCAAGCATCAAGTGCATCAACAAACATATAGTTTTCGTATTAGCGGAGTATTAATCTTAGAAGAAGACGAAGCCGTCTGAATTCGTCCATGCTCGACGATATTCTGTTTCTTCTAACAGCAACCTCGAAAAGTGAAACATTGCATCTGCCTGCGTTTCCTCTTTCTCGACAGTTGGCACTGAGTTGTTTTTAAGTATATGGTTCCGAGCATGCAGTTGAGGGTTCATGTTTAAAACTGAAACCGATCGGAGGTGTTGCTGTTAGTGAATATTGTGGTGTTTTCGCAGTGGTGTACTCGCGCCTTGCTACATATACACGAGTACCTTGCTGCGGGGAGTCAGCGCCTTTCCTCTGCCACTTTTTTATTGTTTGGCCTAAGTAAAAGTGCAAAGTGTTAATTGTCTGTCAGTTGTGAATTTTCATGTTTTTTTTCTAAAAATAGGTGTCAGCTAAAAATGGGGTTTACAAAGCAAGAAAAAAATAAATAGTATAATTTTCTTTCTTTTTGAGCGCATCATCTGGAGTAAATGTCACTGTCACGGACTCCCAACACAATTTCATAACTGCGATGAACTTTCCACCGATGTGAAGTATTTCTGGAAAGATGATCGCGCGTTTTATAAATACGATATAACGAAACACGATACAATGACTTTCACCTTAATCTGACGGGAAGAGTTCGTGGTTTGAAGGCAAGCAGGAGGCTTATAGCGTACCATCCAGATGTGATTTTAATTTTTATTCATGATTGATTTCCTGGTTGTAAAATAAATGCGCAGTATTGAGAGTGGGATGTGGTTCCAAATTTTGCAGATGCGGTTGGGATGCGGATACAAAGCGTGCGGATGCGGATCAAATGCGCATGATCAACCAGTTATCCGCGCAGTGCTCTACCTATGATGCATAGAATGCAGTTTATTTTAGCAATTATCTAATTTTTTGGAAGACGTTAAACAGTCGTTACGGTAGAGAAGAACCCACATTTTTGTAAATTTTGAGGAAACTGAATTGGTGTGTCACGTGATCAAAGAGGAGAAGGGGAGAGGGTGCTCCGTAAGAGAATGGGGAAAGGAGGTAGAGGTAGGATATAGAGGTAGATGGGGAGGGAGAGGGATGGAGAGGACAGCCTAGGAGCACATCACCAAGGATTATCTAGGATGTGTTGAAAGTAGGGGGAGAAGAGAGGAATGAACAAGACGCATGGGGTGAGAAAATATATGTCACGTGACGTATATTTTTGCGCTGAATTTAGCGCGGAAATTGAATAGTTGTACAGGTCACGTGACGTCAATTTCTCCCGCTAAATTTAGTGGGGAAATTGAATTGGTGGATGGGTCACGTGACGTCAATTTTTCCAAGGTGTGTAGGTCACGTTACGTCATCTACTTCGCTAAATTAAGCGGAAATGCGCAAACGGGAGGACGAAGAAAATTTTGGGATTTGGGGGCTGCGTTAAAACGTATTTCATGCTTTAATAAACAGCCCATATGTGACAATTCATAACCTTCACTGGGTACTCATGTGTGGATACATCTACGTTGGCCAAGGTGCAATTAGAACCTCTCTGACACAGTTTACCGTCATCCCAACACAAAAAAGGCCTTACTACCAAAAGGCGAGATGGCACTCAATCTTTCGTAACTAACTACTGTGGAGATTATTGAAGCTGACAGAATCAGAACATGCGGCGCAGCATGTGTCAGCGTAGTGTTTATTGAACTTGCAGGTAAGTAAATCACGATCTTGCAAGAAGTGGTGGTGCATCAAATTGGCTGAAAGTGGCCCGAGGACACAACTATACGTAAAGTTCCGTTTTGTTTTGTAATTAAGCAATTAAGCAGTTGAAAATTAGCCCACAGTGGTGTCCATTTCGCCTTTTGTTCTTGTCTTCAAGCACTACCATGTGTGCTAAAATTGAGCACCAACTTGCACAGTAATCAGTACTATTATGTAATATTAGTGATGCAGGAGAGAAAAAGGTACACTTGGCATGCTTACGTGCCAGAGCGAATTGATTTGGCACGTAGACAACCCGCACATCTTTTGACTCAGAGCCGAAATCTCAATTGCACGGCGACTTCTTCGCAGTGAGCCACCGTCAAAATGCGGGCTTTTTAATCGGTATTTGAAACCACCAACTAGGTTTTCCCAGACGGGTACTTTGCTGCTCAGATGCCAAGGAGGAGACAGTATAGAATTGAGATACTTTATTTTTTATAGTATACTAGTTAATCTTATTGCAAATGGTGTTCATTCTCTAAGCGCCACAATCCAGTGTTTGCGTTCTGCCAATAGCACACCAAACCAAAGGCAGCTGCTCATTATCTGAAGTCCAGCCAATATGCAAAACATGTCCCCATACGATCCGGTAGTGTCTCTGAAATAACCTGAAATAAACAAAGGATAACGCATTGTTTGTTCAGACTCCCACGCTTTATAAGATGCGCACAGGTTTTGAAACTATTATTACCCGCAGTTGACATAATACGAATCGTTCTCATGAGATGGTCATATCTTCTGTGTACGTTTGGAATTATACCCAACTACATGTGTTACGTGACAAAAAACCGCTAAACATATTCAACTTCAGTTTGTGATGCTAATACGTAGCGTGGTACTCCATTCATTCATTCATTCATTCATTCATTCATTCATTTGTTTATTTTTTGCGCTCATCAACAGCATGTGCCTGGGTAATGATGCAGAAATAGTTAGATTACTGGTTATTCAGACACTCCTATGAACCATGTCGTTTAACACCTAAAACTGGTGCAAAAAAGAAAAAAATTAGTCGGAGGAACAGACACAGAAGGGAACATCTCAAACGCAGCTAGCTGGTTTATTTCTCAAGCACCCTATATATACACACACAGTCAATCTCAACCACCTTCTACGCAGAGATATCTACGCACAGTCTCGGGTGTTTAAGGACATGATTAGCTACTGCCAGCTCGCCTGCGCACTTAGAGTGTTTTCACTCATATAAAGGCGGTGATAGTCAGGATGATTATCTGACACAAACTACCAAGTTACCAGGTTGATTTTTAAAACAATAAAAGCGTCCAGTGTAAAGCAGTGAGCTAAAATTACTACAAACATTGTAATTCAGAGATTTATTGAGTTCCTTTAGACCCTATAACGCGAATAGTATATATTCTAATATAAAATAGCCTGGCACTAGCCTATGCAAAACGAGTATATATAAAAAAATGTACATAGAAGAAGATGAACAGATATGATCTTAAACGCTTGAACTTCACGTTAATATAGCATTCATATCTATTGAGGCCATTGCGGGCACCCTGTAAGTGAGATTCAGGAAAACATGACGGGCTGTAGTATGTGGTTTTAGGAATCGGATATGACTCGCTGTGGTGAGTTTGCCCATTCAAGCAATTATATGTGGGCAGTCGTCATGGAGAAGTCCCTGGTTAAATACGAGGACCAGGCGGATTTTCTCTGTCACCTAGCTGTATTTGGAGGTTTGTCTTTGTCCTTTGCCCCCTCGTTGTCGTTCTCCAGGAATTATATTCGTTAGTCGTAAACGTTGCTCATGTTCAGCATCATGATAGATTTAACCGTCAATCGAAAACGTGGATCGCGACGCAGAACTAGTCAAGTCACTCACCTATGACGAGAGGCTTCAGAAGAAGAATTGGTGCACCGATCATACTGCACAGGCCATATGCAACAGAAAGTCGGTCAAGACCGATGTAGTCTGCCAGTAACACACCAAACATCGACTGCGAGCAACCCATTGCTGCTGCCATGGGAAATATTACGATGACTAAGATCTTGTACGATCTCACGCTAGAAAGGGTGGCGACAAGTATTCCGACGACGAGGAAGTCGAAGGCCCAGAGGGTGCTGCGGCGAACGAGGTTCTTATCTG
>JAZHYW010045584.1:0-61203 GCA_037355805.1 Ixodes ricinus
GCTCAGCTGGCTCAAGTAGCGTGGCCCAGCAAACGCATGTATGCGAGAATGTCAGGCTGGGTATAAATTGTTCTCTGATATAGGGAGATGCGGTTCGGCGGTTGTCACGGGCTTTCGCAATAAATCTTACCAAGAAGGAATCAATTGTTGATTGACGTGTCAATATTCTATCAATGAAAACTTCTTCTGCAGGAATGCACGCTCAGTAGACTCAATCTTCCAAGACACCAGTGGAAGCGGACGTCAAGTAAACTGCTTCGCGATTTACGGTACTTACCTCACCATTATAATGACGACCGAAAAGTGACATAACGAAATATTGTGTTTCACGGGATCCGGAAGATGTTGTAAAGGTTGTTACATTATAGTTCCCAGAAAACAAACGCCGTTTCAATATTTTCGGAAGTACCGACACATATAATGTTGTAAGTACAGCTTAGGAGGAGTATTATGAAAACCATCAGAATAAATAGGAAGACGTTTATTTGCAATGAAGACGCTATGAATGAACGGCGTTTAGCGACGGCAAGTTATGAGCGTTTGGGAATTTATAAGTTCACGTGATTGATAACTATGGACATGCGGACAATGACGACCTGTTTTGTCGGGAGATGGAGTTGCGGTGATGACCTGATATCGGACGACTCGTGGCAGACGAACAAGCAAGTTTCTTCTCAGCGAATGGTAAGCGTCCAGTGTCAAGCACAGCACGTGGCTACCGACGTTGTCGACGTTTCGAACACTTACCGCTTTCGACAAAAGTGCTGGCACCTGGGCTAACTTTGTGGAAAGACTCGAAGGCTTCCTCGAGTCCAGCGCCATCATGAACTGTAACTGAAAACGCTCCACTATTCAGTCGGTGGGTGGCGAAACGTATCCGCATCTGCGGAGTCATGGTCGATGCGTACTCTAAGTGGTTGGAAGTTTATACGATGCCTGCCACGACGTACAAACGCGTCATTGACGTTCTACGCTCTCTTTTCCCTACTTTTGCCCTACCGAAAATACTTTTCTCTGATAACGCGCCAAATCTTGCTTCAAATAAAATAAACAAGTTTTTGAAACCACCCCCCCCCCCAAAAAAAAACAAAAAAAACGGCATCAGGCATCACATTAGTGCACCATACCATCCTGCAACTAACGGGCAAGCAGAACAGATGGTGTGCGAAACGAAGAAAGCCCTCTTGAAGCTTACGGAAGAAGCAGTTCAGTGAAGAATCGCCAGGTTCTTGTTCCAGCAGCACGCGACGGTCTCATCTTACACGGTAAAAACACCCGCCGAAGCAATGTTCGGCAGACGAAGAGCCACACCCCTCGATCTCATATGATACTATGGCCATGAATGAAGATCGAGAGATTCCCAGATCGGGAGTAATGGCAGATTATTCGGTCGGACAACTCGTCTACGTGAGGAATTTCAGCGGAAGTCGGGCCTTCCATGTAAAACTTGAGTAGAAAAGGCTCTATGTTGGTTGACAAGAAGGTGTCATCCCTCTGAAGACGTTGGATATCAATGCCCTTGAGTGTAAATATAACGAAATCACAAAACTCTCTTTGTGTATTGTGTAACTGCCCTTGTATTTGGTAGTAGAGGCTATGGTGGTGATTTGGACCTTTCACACCAGGCTCCTTTTTCTTATTTTTCGCCTCATACTCCTTTGCGGTTTCAGTAGGCTTCAAGAATCTTTTGGAACGGGGACACTTTACGTCAATGAGGCCATTTGTTCCAAGTAGTCAATCAGGGAATGCTGCTAGAAATCCGTCCTTCATATTAACGAATAAGCCGCACTTCTGCACATTGCAGTTTTCCTGTTCCACGTACAGTTGTAAAGCAGCATCCTCATTGATTCTACCATATTCTGTTGCGGGTGAAGAAAGGTCTTTGGGTACACGATACTTGAAACAAGTCTGGCACTGTACGTTGTGGTTCGACACCCACTAATATCGTCGTCCTTATAGAGCCTCATAATTTAATCATTACCTCGTCACCTCATATTGCTCTTCATCAACAGTAAGTACAATAGGCTACCGCCATATTACAATCCAAGAATTGAAAAATTTAGTCGTTCAATCCTTCAATATGTTTATTATTTATATAATGTTATTACGTTACATTACCTCGAGACGATCGACGTCCATCGTCGATCTTCAAATACTTATATAAGGAGGGGGGGGGGGGCGATCGGTGGCCGAGTGCATGTCTAGCGCACACCAGCTCGGAGCACGTGGAGCGAAAGCTCGCGCTGCAGAACCCACCCCGCCCCTGCCCGTTTCGATGTGGAAGAGCATCATACCGGCGTGCGGTCGTGTATCACTACTGCGTGGTGCACGTTAAAGACCCCAGGTTTGCGGTTGTACCGCACTGGCTAAATTGCTCATCTACACCTGAGACACCAGACGCCCACTAAGGCAGACTAACTTCCGGCTGTATAAACATACACACAACAATTTGCAATTAGACGCACAATCACAAAGAACACAGCGTGCCGCCTCTTTTCTTTGGACCGTCTTTTTTTTAACCAGCGCAAGCTCGCGCGTTCTCTCTTTTGAGACGGTTAGAACTAACGTTGATTAGAACAGTCGCACATAAAACCCGCGTTTCTCCTACCCGGCCGCTTCCTCCTCTCATTATGTGTAGGTGGTTAAAACTAAATAAGCTATAATAATGGTGTATTATTCATATTTAGCTTTCAGTTTCAGTCAGGGGAAAGGAGGTTCGCGGGAAGTAGGGCCAATAAATGAGCTGCGCTTAGAGTATCGGCACTCTCTTCTCCGACAGTGTTGTGGGCGCCGCCATTTTGGTGCTTGTGCAGAGCAGGCGCAACTGCCGATCGTCATGATTCAAAATTGCGACTTCCTCAGCATTAGATTCGGTGTTAGGAAGCTCATGTAATATTGCTTTGCTTTGTCGCAAACTGTTTAAAGTGGAGGACGGAAAAGCGTTTCTTGTGATTTCAGATACAGCTTCAAATAACTGGCAACCATGATTTTAAGCCACAATATGGCCAAGTGTCGCTACTCTGAAGCGTAGCTTATTTAATGACACTATTGATGCCCTTGTTCAAGAAGCTTGTAATACCTGGAGGGGCCATGACGTGAGCCCCGTGGATTCCACAAGCCACTACCTTTTGACACCTGCCTCTTCCTCATTGTTCCCGCTAGTGCCAGTAAATTAGCTACGCTTCAGAGTAACGACACTTGGCCATATTGTGGCTTAAAATCATGGTTGCCAGTTATCTGAAGCTTTATCTAAAATCACAGGAAACGCTTTTCCGTCCTCCACGAATGTTTAAACAACCCGCGACAGAACATAGCAATATTGTATCAGCTTCCTAGCACCGCATCTAATGCAGAGGAAGTCGCACTTTTGGATCATGACGATCGGCAGTTGTGTTTGCTCTGCACAAGACCCAAAATGGCGGCGCCCAAAACAATTTTGGGGAACGGAGTGCCGATACTTTAAGCGCAGCTCATTTAGTGACTCTAGGCATGAAGTGAACTCGGGTGTATTCTTTCCTCTTCGTCTTTATCGTTTATTGATTTCAATTATATCGAATAATGAACACTTTATATCACGCTACGCTTGTGTAATTATTTGTCTTAGATTTATTAACCTGACCCAGTACTTAAACCGTTCATTTATCGATAGTAAATCTTCAAATATATTTTCTAAATGTGAAGGTAAAACGACACGGAGATTGATGATGATACAGACGCCAACGCCGCCCTCGAAAATTTTTTGAACTTAGAAATCAGCAGTTTTGTCTGCCATCCGCCAGGTAGCGCAACAAAACACCCAAACAGTTTTTAATTGTTTTTAAAATTAGCTAAGCTCTACAACTATCAAGAAACCAAAGCAAGATCATTGGGAAAATCTAATACATCGCAATGTATATCTATTCCATACAATAAATGTTATTAGATGCCAATAAATCTGTTTGATGTCCAAAAAAGATGTGCGTCAAAAACAGGTAAGTTTGAAGGGCTCCCGGAGCGTTATGACTTTGAAAATAAAAAAAGCCACCGTCCACCTCTTGGGCAACTATTGTAGTTCTAAATGTTATAAAAGATTTTACCATAGTTTAATTATTTACTCAGCGGCATTTGAATTACCATGACTCGAAGCACAAAAAGTGCTACGTTTGATATAGAATATCTAAACAAAAAAATTTTACACAACATTACATTTTTTTCTGCATATTACCAATTATAAGCACTACATCTGTAGCTAATTTCATTGCCCTAGCGCTTGTCATTAAAAACATATTTGTGCTGAAAAATGTCAATTTTAGGGCAATATTTGGAGAGCTGAAAAAACAAAGTAGTGCAAATACCAAAAAAGTATACCGTTACATTCTGCTCCGACATCATCTTAACAAAACTGCTCTATTGGAACCGTGTTATCTTTAATGAATCGTTCATAAAACATGAACCAGCGGAGCAAGTGAGGGTCCGCGCCATCATATTCGCAACGCTACAAATGCGCATGAACAGTATAAACCAATACATACATAATATCAAATGAAAGAGGATTGCATTGCCTTTCGAATGACATCAATCCCACAAAACAGTATTTAAAAGGAGATGAGTAATGACCTGCCAAAAAGTACCTAAACTGCCACATTCAGTGGGACCGTGGCCTTAAGGCACTGTTATCCATTAGAAAGGCCACTCACAAAAAGGTAATACACGTTTCTTTAATAGATTAACCGTTTTAATTGGCATAGATCCGAACGAACATAGCCACTCCGTGGTTTGACAGAGCGCATCGTCTGCTCGCATCCTACTATCTCCGTCACACCAAAGACGCCCGCGAGGTCGCGCCACCAAAACATCTCGTGGCTAATAGAGTGTTGGAGTTAAAAGCTATGGGCGCTTGAGCACCTTGAATGCCGATCGAAGCTGTGCACAAGAAATCTTCACTTCTAAAAGCCACAGAAATGCGGAGCTATACCGAGTGCGGAAACATGAGCTATGAACCGCAGAGGAGCAGGTAGTCAAATCGGCTATTGCGAATAATTCCAGCGTGAATCATCTTTTTCTTTACTAAATATTTATTTAATGAATTTTTCCAAATTAATTTTGAGGAATGAATTTAGTGACGATAAAAGCAATTGTGTAATTATTTATCGCAGAGGTGATCATTGAGGCAAGGCGTGATTTCAGAAAGAAGAGTATAAAAGGCGGAAGAGCAATCGACGGAGCCAGTGATTCGTGTAGCGAGCGTTCATGCTTGTGTTTTCGTTCGTGAGTGTGATCCTTGTAGGTGACCCGTCCAGCCGATTGACGACGCGTGTAATGTGTGTGAAATATTACAGTGTAGGAGATGTGATGCTAAGCGCTCGAACAAAGCAACTCTTTTGGTGGACTTTGGATCAAGCAAAAGCTAGCGCCACCTAGCTTCTTGAGCCATATGTGGCGACTAGACTTTTTGGGACAGTTAGTATCCGCATTTTTTGCGACCGTTAGTATCTAAGAAAATACCCTGCGCTGTGACACCGAGCAGGAGGTGATACATAGCCTCGTCTATAATCACAAAGCCTGTCAGTTCGACGACGGAGCCATAGAGTGCCCGGTCGCAGATGTTGAGCGCGAGGATCTGGTTGCACAGATCATTTCTCGGAGAGCCTGTAGTCAGCGCACTGCTTTTGCAGCGGCGAGGACCGGAGACATGGTTTTCAAACCACGGCCTCCGCGATCCCGAAGCACGCGCGCGTCGAGATGTCGGAGGCCATCTTTAAACCCGACGAGAAAAGAAGCGTAGAGCGAGGAACGCGAGGAGCACAAGCGGACATTCCATCGCTCGGGACAAGTGTGTTTCGGCGTCTCGCCGCAGTGGGGCGCCCGTTACATGCCTCTCCTCTCATCCGTTCTCTGCCGCTCCACCTTTTCACTTTCGGCGGCTGCGTCTCGTGGCGATCTGCCAGGCTTTGTCAGTATAGGGGAGGCTATGGGTGAGTGCACGTGAAACCTTATGCATTGTCACAACGGAGACACTCTTTTTAGGTTTAAACTTATTTTCAGCCTTCGTAGACCACAGCGATTGGCTCACCCAAGTACCTCGAAGCAAGGTACCAGGTTTCTTATGGTGTACCTAAACATCTTCCTGACGACCGCTAAGAAGCTGAGTGATCGCCGTTGAACAACCCATCCATACTTCTATTCAGGCTCCGCTCGGCGAGCACGAGCCTCAAACTGCGTCACGAGGGCGTCGTAAAAACCCTCGGAGACAATAAACGAACCGGTGATGCCCATGTAGTCCATACCACTTATCGGAAGAGTTGCCGGTTACGTCAGCGGAACAGGAGCGAGTAGCTCACGCACTCACCCGTGACGGAACGCCGACCGATCAACGACGGTTCGATATCTCACACGAGAAGGAATGGGCGGACGTCCGGCTCTCGTCTCGGACGTGCGTGGGAACAAAGAAAGGCGCACGTCCTCCTGTTTCCGCGATCGCCACGGTTCCGGGAAGCCTTAGGAGAAACAAAAATCAATATTTCCATTCGATGCCACTTCTCTGACGTACCCGTGGCGTCAGTACTAGCATCCGCGCTTTGTAGAGAGCAACGCAGTCGATGCTGGGGCGTCTTAAAAGCCGCACTTGCACTACTCGTACATTGTTCAATAGATTCCGAGCACGCTGCAGACATGATACTAAAATCATCTGCGGAATTATCTGTTCAAAGAATGTTTGCTGTATACTTAAGCATGCTCTGAAGATGTCCTGGGCTTCAAGCACCTCGTCCTGTAATGCGTATAAGGAAAACCATTAAAACGTGGCATGAAATGTTAATTAGACGTCGCCGCGTGTCCCAAATGATATCACCTTAGGAAGTAATGCATTTTCCTTGGAGAAAACATTCGAAGAAGTTTAGGCGGAGACGGGACTCGAACCCACGACCCTTCGGTCGTGAACCAGACATGCTACCGACGAGGCGTGTCTGGTTCTCCTTATACACATAGCCCCTATTTCAAGATTACAACGCCGCCGAGTTGGCCGCGACAGAAGGGAAAACAGGTGCTCACAACACGTTTCACATAATTTCATGACCTCAACAATGTACACTCTTCAGCTCATTTACGCATTATAGACTGAATATTAATATACTTGTCTCTTTTCATCATGTAGCACTTTAAACTGGATTACCTCAAAGTCCATTGATCAAAGTCCGACATTCCAATATGTTCCGGCAGGCCGCTAGTGTATGACCTATCAACAAAGTGGTTTCAAGTGAATTCTTCCTTTTCAATAACAGGATACCTTGCTGGGCTGGTTGGTTGAACGACATAATGAAAACAGCGCAAAAGGGACAGGACACACAGTAGAAGAAGGACCCAGGACATACGCTGACTAACAACCAAAGGTGTTAGTCACTGTGCGCGCGTGGAATTTATAGTAAACCTTTGGTTGTTAGTCAGCGTATGTCCTGTGTCGTTTTTTCTGCTGTGTGTCTTGTCCCTTTTGCGCTGTTTTCATTATGTCTTCCTTTTCAACCACCATTGTGTGATCCCTTCGGTATCTCCAAATCCCACGCAGGCCAAGGAAAAAAAGAACTTCAGCAATTTTTTTTTCGTCACATTTGACTTTAAGAAATTTGAGAGCAATCCAGTCCGGGTGTGTATCAATGCTGAAAGCATATCGGAGCTCTGACCAAAATATTTCGGCGTTCGTATATTGCAGGAAGACATGCTGCAATGTCTCCAGGAAAGGACACAGTGCAAAATTAGTAGACTACGCCATGAAGAACCCTTTATTTTCTAGCCATGTTTTAACGTGCAAAACGTCCGTGTTAAATTTCGCAAAAAAAAATATTTTGCTGCTTGTTTGAACAGGTTACTTCCGCAGATGTTTAAACACAGTTACCTCTATGCTTTTATATGGGAAATAATATAACGGTGTCGGGATAATCAGGTCAATGATGTCTTAGTAAAATTTGTTTCTTTTCATCTGAAGTAGGTATAATCCAAGGAAAACGGGCTTTGGAAGAAGTCAATGGCTCTCTCAATTTCCGTAGAAAACATGAGTACCGGTGCCCTCGCGGAAGCTGCTTTCGTACTTAGTTGCCAGGCAATCGAGTAACGCCCCCTAGGACATTTCAAGGATATTGTAAGCACGGGGTTAGTTTGGTCACGGAAGAATATAAACCATTGAACTTTCATCTTGAGCTCCAGGTTAACGAGCCCCAACCCCCATTTGAAAAAAAGCTTTGAAAAAGTGAAACCCGTTTACAACTCCCTGTAACACCGAATTAGAGCGCAGCTCTTGAGGAGGAGGGAAAGGTACTGAGGGGATGGCAGGCCCCTCCTCCCTCCTCCTCACCTCCCCATCCTGCCTGCTACTTCGCCCTCCGAGCGGCGTCGGCGCCGCCGTCGGTGTAACAGTGAGGTCACGTGACCCTCGTGACGTCGCGTGACCCTCGTGACCTCACGGGGGTCACGTGACTTCACGGTTACGCCGATGGCGACGCCGACGCCGCTCAAGCCGGAAACGGCCGCCTAGGAGCTGCGCTCTAATAAATTTATCTTGGGCATTCGTTCGAAGAAAGATTGTCATATGAACGTAGCACGAAGTCTGAAACATGTGAATATCCGCCTGGCGGGATTGAACCATCTGTGCCGCATATGATATGCTTGTATAAAATACAGAATTGCACAGAAAGGACCCGTTGAAAATCGAGATGTATCTTCCATACCATCCGCTCATTTTTACTGTACTCTGTTTAATACCCCTGCCAGACGGGCACCTTGAATGTCATTTACACTAAAGGCCTTTAGGATTTTCAAATGACATTTAGGTCGTGTCGTGTCAGACGGACAGCTCAAATGTCATTTAGGTGATGTCTATCACGATAGCGGTCTGTTGTTAACCCGGCAAAAGAGTGTTTATTTTATTGTTAACTTTATAAGTAAATAAAATGTAATGAATTCTTAGAACATAGAATTCAAACACGGTGATGAAAACTAAGTACGCCTTTTGGCGGAGACAAGGTGTTTTGTGGCAACTATGACACGACGTCTGCAATCCCAAGCAATCTGTAGCCGTAGCCGTTCCGCCGCTTGGCTCGTCTGCTTTCGGAACTCCGTGCATCTTGCTCGCCGTTGTTCCTCGCGCTCTTTCGTTCTTCGCCGGATTCGTGTACTCCGTTGACGTTTTGCGTCTGCGATTGATTCAAGCGAAGACCGTGACCCTGTAGCGATGGAGCCTGCTGACGACAATGATCGTAGTGCGATGGATACGGAACTGCCAGAACGTCGGATCGCGTTCCTGACGCGCAACTGAGACCGCGAGTATATTAAACAAATATATCGCAAAAGGTGTGCGAGATATACACGTTATAAGGATTTTTTTCTAAAAATAATTGCTACAAGCATTGTTTTCAATTGTATTTATATTATATATAATGTTTTATTTCAATTCGTGGAACTTGTGCTGACCGCTGTTGACGAGACTACACATTTACGAGCCGTAAATGAGTTTGGGAGAACTCAGTTGAGCTCGATTGTCATTTAAGTCAAATGTCATTTGAGTTGCCGTGTGACACTGCCTAAATGACATTTACACTGAATGTCATTTGGGGTAAATGTCATTTGAGGTGCCCGTCTGACAGGGTATTAGTGCATAACGTCGCGGCCGGTACGTAGCTGCGCAGTCTCCAGTACCACCCCAAGATAATTTGATAGCGAGCATGACCACTTGACATCCTTGTAATACTCTGGTTTATTCGTCCATGGGCCTAGCCAAGCGCCAGTCGAATTTGAAGCGTTCATTACCGCACCGGATATGCTAGAGAGTTCGTTGATAAGCTTGACTGGAAGCCCAATCTCTCGCTTGGACGCACACACTATGACAACTTCGTCTGCATAGGTCAGTATTTTCGTTTGACCTGCGAACATCGTTCACACCCTCAATGTTAAGATCAGCTATGACTGTTTTGCACAGTGGTTCTAGATATAAAGCAAAAAGTAAGGGTAACAATGGGCACCCTCGTCTGACAGAAGATTTCACTTGAATCGGGATAGTTTTGCGTCCGTTTACCAAAAGTCGAGTGGTTATATCTTTATAACACATCCTAATGTACCTTGTTATGCGTTCTCCCATGCAGCATCGTTCAGGTAAAGCGAAAAGGAAGGAGTAGGATATCCTATCAAAGGCTTTACTGAGGGTCTACCTGTAGAACTGCGATAGGGCTTTTCTCCGCTTCCACCGTTTCACATAAGGCCCTTACTGTGTGAGCGTTCGTTGTGATGGATCTTCCTTTGAACCCATAAAGCTGGTGGTCTCCAACAATAGAAGTTAGTCCAAATTCAGTACGCTTAGTGATAATTTTAGTGATAACCTTGTAGTCCGTCGTCAATATACTAGTTGGTCTGAGATTGCCTGCCCCTGTGACGTTGGATGCCGTGTTTGTTTGTTGTTTGTTTGTTTGTTTGTTTGTTTGTTTGTTTGTTTGTTTGTTTGTTTGTTTGTTTTTTGGAATGAGAACCGTCACGGTTTGTCGCATTGATGGGGGAGCAAATTTCGTTTGAAAAGGCCCACGTATACATTGCAAAGCATTGGGTTTAAGAGGCTCGAAAACTTTTTGTAAAAGCTAGATACCAGCCCATCTGCGCCCGACGATTTTCTGGTCTTGGGGTATTGAATTGCCGCTTCGGCGACGTTTACTTCGTTTATTTTTCCCGAGACATAAAGGGAACTTCCGGCATGACTTCGAAAAATCTCGCATAAAATAGCTTCATCTGTATCTTTTCTTTTACTCAGCTGTTTAGTGAATACATCGGCTAGTTCTTGTTCAATGTCTTGCTGCTCTGATTACACGTCATTGTCAGCCTATAACGAGGTTATTTTGTTGCAGGTAATATGATTGCCCTCCTTGGTGTTGAAAATTTTGAAGAGTTTCTTCTATGCCCCGCTTCTCTGTTCGCCGTTGTGCAGCCTCTTTTCCTGACCGTAGCGGAATGTAATTAGTTGTATCTTCTCTTTTAAACGTTCCCAGCTGACTGCGCCTACTACGCCGGAGCTGTATTTTTCACGGATAACTTTTTCGAGTGTTTCGGCCATGGGTTCATCCTCTAATAAGCTCTCATTCATTTTCCAGGTACTCCACCCCGAAGATTTGTTGTTTTTCTGCTTAGTTCTTCCAACGCGAACTGAGACTACAGCGTGATCGAAGAAAGCGACGGGAGTGACCATGTATGCTTCCGCAGACGCCAGACATTCACTCGAAGGCATATACGCGATCAAGACGCGAATGACAATTTCCTGGTCAATATCAATGTCAATGGCCTGGACACGGCGCCACGGCCACTTCTGTAATGTCTTCGAAATAAAAATCTCGTAATAATTTATTTAATTCTCCCACACTAGGGTCTGATACAAGCCCGACAAAAGAGTCGCGTGACTTGAAAAGGAAGCTAAAATCTCCAGCCAATATCGTTTTAACCGTTGTGTCTAAGTACTACCGCAAGTTAATAAAAAATGTTTACGGTCGGCTGGAAAATTGGGAGCCTGAACACCGAAAAATTTAAATAACTCATGATGAAACAGCAAATACACTGCACACACGCGGCCGTTCCTATCACTTTCCCACCCTGGAAGGAGACTAAAGGTCCTGCCTTTCCGAACAAGAATCGCCGCCCTCCCGCTGTGCGTGATAGCGTTCGAATTGAGCAAATAAAAGTGCCGAATTACAAGTTCTAGTACTTGGAATTCGGAAATAAACGTCATCTCTTGCACACAAAAAAACAACATATTTGCGTTTTTTTAGAAGCTGATTTAGTACCCATTGTTTTCTTTACGGATAATGAGACAAGAGCAGTTCAAAGTTTCAATTCTCAATTGTTTCATAGTGGAAACTTAATAAACAAAACAAATTTTATACCGGCTTACGCGAAAATGCAACAAAAGACCCCGATATACGTACATACATTAAAAAAACGGACGCCGTGGTAACACTGCGCAACACTCCTCACGTAGCGTTCAACACAGTTTCCTTACTAGGAGGTCTTTTCAAAAAGAACGATCGTCGAGGTTTCGGCGGCCGGAGCCGACCACGTGTTGCCGCGGTTCTAGCGGTCGCTTGCTTGCCGTAATAGCCACCTCCTTCTGCTCCTCGTCTTGTGCCGTGTCGTCTGTTACCGCATAGTTTTGTCGCCGCTACAGCTTGTGCCTTGTGTGCCTAGCCACTGGGCTTAGTGGTGGGCGTCGCCTGGCCACCTTGACGAGGTGCCTCAGAGGGAGCGTCCGAAGGGAGCTCTGCCTCTGGAGGCTGTTCCTCGGCTGCGGCCGCTGGCGTTCCGCTGGTCCCTGGTGCCACGAGTTGGGTGTTTTCAGAGCCTTTCATGGACGCAGCTTGCTCTGCTTTCCCCTCCTCAATCAGCAGATCGGTGTTTTCGTCGGGTAGTGGACCGGCGGCTGTGTAGGATCTGACGCAGTCCGCCCTGGGTGTGGCTGTACTGGTGGCAATCCTCGCAGCGTGGGACGCGGCAGTCTTTTCATATGTGTCCGGTGTTTTTGCACTGAAGGCACAGAGGGGCGCGGCCGGCCACCAGGACGAGGGCGATGCCGCCAAAAACCAAAGCTGGCGAGGGACGCTCACCCTGGCGACGCCGTCTTTTGGGGTGACCCGGACAAGCCTTGTCGTTGACTGCACTCCTTGGAAACCCTGTGTCCGCCTCGTTTCGCGGTTGACTTTGTGCACTTTCACGTAGTGCTCGAGTGCTCTGCGGACCATGTAGTCTGGTACGTGAAACGGGACCCAGTGAAGCTTCAGGCGAACTTCTGACTATCTCGGGTCTATGAGGACGCATCACTTGTCTTTGATGGTGAGTTCCTGAGCCGCGAGCAGCCGGTCCCTCGGTGTCGTTGACTGAAAGGTGGCCAGCCGCACTTGATTCATTTGATACGCGCCAAAAGACGCCACGTCGCCCAGGACTTTCAGTCGTTGAAGTTCTTCACGAAAGTCGTTGATTCGATACGGCCGGCTTGTAACGTCGCAGCGCAAAAACAGGAAGTTAAGGGCGACAGATTCAGAGGGTAGCGGGGGTAAGAATATTACGATAGTCATCGCATGCAGAAAAACTGAGGTCAGCGAAGGCCGTTGTAACAGCTCCTGACGAGCGTTCCATTCCACGTTTGATTTGGTCGACGTTCGAAAATGGAATCTAGGCCACGCAGACACGCTTGCACAACTTGGGAACGAGCGGGAATTTATATTTAGGTATCGCGTTTCACTCTTAAAGGCGAAGCTTAAGCGTCTTCCTGTATTTTGTTTTTCTAAACTTTTAACCAGCCACTTGGAAAGATTCTCCATAGTATAAGCTCTATGTGTGTGGCAAAAAGAGTGCAAATTGAGAGTGATACAAACCGTGATTCCGAACCAAATTCATGAGACTCGACGACTACCTTAATTAGTGATTTCCAATCCATCACTTCGGTGCACACTAATTGATGATGGATAATACAGTGAACATGCGAAGCAAACTGAACCCCAGGTTTGCCGTTTTAAAGTTTATACGCCTAGTACACCACGTTTGCAACATATCATATGTGTGTGGTTATTGGTCCTGGAGAGAAGAGAGTTTGTGTGTATGCGTATGGGAAGTGGGGGGATCTTTCGTCAAAGCCTTCCGGCGGTCGTATAATATTGTCACGGATGGAAAAGAGCGAAAAGAGCTCGACAAATGTAAACTGAAAATAAAGGTTTAATCGGCAAACTTGTGCCAAACAAAATAAAGAACGAGCATTGAGACAGCAGAAAAGCGTGCGGCGATTTGGCGGCGTAACAGCAAGCGAGAGCGAGACTGACTCGACAAGGTCCCGCGCAGCCCCTTATCGAGTGTGCGTCACCATCTGGATGGAATATTCGGCCTAGAAGGTTCGGATGAGGCGCGTTCGGGACGATAGTGAACAGGCACTTTCTAGAACGAAAAATCAGGGCAAAATGATGAAAGTTACATCCCGAGTAAGGAAAAACGCGAATCTCGAATCTTCTAGATCATTATGACCGGGCGCTGCTTGCTCGGCCCTGCGCGTGGCAATATTGCTTCGCAGGGCCGCCAGTGGGTGATTCTTGTATAGTTTATTAGCAGTGTGGATACGGCTTAAGAAGACCGTATACGCCATATATTATAGTGGCCTAGTTCTACTGAAAAAATAAGATATTAAAGAATAACGTCGCTTGAAATCATGCCACATCCGCCAACTTATAATATTAGAAAATATTCTTTTTTTACAATTTTTGCTCTTCCAATTGTTTATGCCCGTCATGCGGCTCGCCCTTCAACGAAAGCTCAGATCTCTGTCAGCTATTCCTTTTCACCTTAGACTCTAGCACAAGCAATAGGAGAAATTTTTAATCGGGTTTGTTACTAACTTTTGACGGAAAGACACGTTTCTAAACAAATGAAACTAAAAAATATGCTCTGGATAATTAACACGATTGCTTTGTTCTTGTGCCAAACGAAAATCGGTATTACACGAGTAATATGAGTTTATAACATGTTGAAACGTCTGCAGGAGAAGCTCTTCCTCCGAACTTCCAGACAAAGCTGCTCAACTCAATAAAATCACAACTTTTCTATACTGTCCCAGAATGGGACACCTAGAAATCTGCCCCTATAAAAAAATAAGCGTGTGGTTTCAAAATTAGAATTACATTACCTGCGCAGTTGGCAGCTGGACAGTGATTAGCCGCTGCCACTGAGCACCCTTCTTATCAAAAGAGAGCCGCTGGCACAGCAGCCCACTTCAGTGTGGGTGGAGCTTCTCCTACAGATCTGATGTTGCAACTAACTAAGGTCGCTCACAGCTTGAGAAACACAGGGAGTGGTTCATTACCTTCTCATCCCTTACCTCGTTATTTGATCTTCGGCGTTCTCACCTACTGAGGCCGCAATCTCATTGGCCATGGATCCAATGCGGGACCTCCCACACTCTGACCAGATCCCTTTAAGGTCCGAACACACACCGAAAACAAAATGCGAAATGAACACACAGCCGCACTGCTCGAACTCCTAGAACCCATAACCAGTCGACACTCTCCCTCACGCCGATTCAGCCGGGCCGACACCACCCTCACCAAAGCAGGCGCAAACACGAACCCTCGAGACTTCCTATTACACCAGCGTGCTCCAATGACGTCCTGGCCGGCCAGCATGCCCACACTGTACCGACGTGCACTGTACCGACTGTCACAACGTTCATACATCACGGAACCCTTATCCTTTTCGCCCTTCCTCCTTACCAACGCCCTCGGAGATGGACGGGGTGGGCCGATCCTCCTAGGGTGCTTAAAACCAGTCTCTGGCCCCTTCTCGTCGCACGCGGAGAGTGGTAGACCATCACAATGGAGTTAGGGACGTGGGAGTAACTAAATGATTTATCTCTCTCTCTCTCTCTCTCTCTCTCTCTCTCTCTTGATTGGCTATCGAGCGCTAATAAGATGCTGGAGAGTTGCCACGCCCCGCTTTCCTTAGGCTATCGGCGACTGTATACGTCACGTGTTCTTGACCAACACTGCCCACTTAAGGCGCACGCATGTGCCATCACGAAAGCATCTCGTATTTCACACGCGGGTTGCCAGAAAGCTGTTCCTGTTATTTCCGCAAGAAGGGTTTGCTATGAACGGTACGCGAAAGGGTGAGCCCCAGCGTTGCTTGAAAATGCACCCAGCGTCGTTACATTTTCAGGTCTTTTTTCTTAATTTGACTGTTTATTTAGAACTTAGTGACCTTATGAGACGCCATTAGTCAAGGGATGGTCTACAAAAAGCTTCGCTCTGCTCGCGTAAAAATATACTTGAATGAAAGAACTTCTTTCAGAGCGCCACTGAAAGGAAGCGCCTAGAATAGCAGACTAGATGCAAATGCTACATTTGTATATTTCTGCTTTTGTGTGTTGTCCCACGTTTTGGCGGGAGACGTAATCTAAAGGTGACGCGCAACTTCTGTGCAATCGTGAGCATTAGGTTACCCGCGTCAGTTTCCTCGTAAACCGAACAAAATGTAATATAGCTCATTCCGTTGCGCGTGGAGATTTAAAGTAAGAAATACACACAAACATAGATAAAGGAATGTGCATTTGAATAGGCCACGGGCTTTCTGTCTCTGTCAAACTTCGGACTTCAGAAAATGGCCGAGACATCAGAGTGTTTATTGTATCCAGACCTTTGCCCCGCAAACTTCGTGCAAGTAGAAACGTTAAAACTGTCACGTTTTAAATTTTGGTATTAAGAATGAAAGGAACTTGTGTTTGCCTATAGGTTACGATTTACTAGTTTTAATCAATTATTTCTGAACATTATTTTGGTCATCCCTTGTATACAATAGAAACGTACAGACAAGAATTTGTACAAAAAAGAGTAAGAATGTTTGGTTCAATTTGTGGCCTATCTACGCGTCTGGTAGGTGACAGACTACAAATCCAGTAGATGCTCTTGTTTCTAGCGCGAGCCTTCGACCTTTGATTAGGGCCGCGTAATTGACCGATTAACGTACCAACTAGGTCATTAATGCTTTAATCGCGATTAATTTTTTTAACCGTTTAATCGGTAAAACTTTGACGATCCAAAAGAAAGTAAAATTAAACGCTTTCACTACGCGGACGTGGACGAGTACACCTGTATGAAGGTCAAACGGGTAAATATTTTGCCTAAAGTAAACTGTAGGGGCGAGATTTGTAACTCCAGAGATTTGCAGAAGGTTACCCGTATCCCAGCTACAAATCAATGACGTACGAGTGTCCGTTTAGTTCAGCAGACTACTGTAAACAATCAGAGGAGGTCGCTCTTGCCGGAGAATATAAACTAACCTTTTTGCCTCATGCAGCTGAAGTAATTATTTCTGAGTGTGAGTGTCTTTGAACTGTTCTCAACACCTCGAGGTTGGCTCATAATCGAAATTCTATATTGTGCCGTTTATAAAATAATTAGCAAAAGCAAAAAAAAAAGGAAAAGAAGAAAATAGTTTTAATCTTTTAAAGCATAATATGCATGAAGATGAGCGAGGCCTATTAGTCGATTAATTCATCGATTTAAGGGTGGCGATTAATCGGGTTAAAATTTTAATCGACGCCCAGCCTGCTCTAATTCATAGCACTTGGTCGCACGTGCAGTCAAAACTCGGCAAAAGGAAACAAGCGCCTGCCTGCTGGAGGAGCCTCTACTGAATCGTTAACCCGTTGCTAAATGTAGTTGAGCCATTGCAAGTTTCCTTAAAGGGATGGTGAACCGAAATTTGGATTTCAAAAAAACAATGCAGGAGATGTAGGCGGGGCGCTACAATCCCTACAACACTACTCGTAAGGCGATATCTCGAATGGACGGCCGTATTTTGAGAAAAAGAGGTCGAGATTGAACCAGGCCGACGAGGTGCTTGACGTCAAGATATCTCGTTTCCTCCTCTCTCTTCGCTGCCTCAAGGCAGCAAGGCGGAGAAGACGCGAGGCCGTTCCCTTTCCTTCTTGGAAAAACAAGACGTAAACATTTCTGTCAAATGCGCCTCCTTTAAAAAAAAAAAATAAGGTCATCCGTTCGAGATATTGCTGTATGAGTGATGTTTAGGTGTTTGTAGCATCCCGTTGCACGCTTTTTGCCACGTGTTTTGTGGAATCCAGATTTCGGTTCAGCATCCCTTTAAATCATCTAGCCCTCAGCTTTCCCGCCACGTGCTTTCACATCGTCCAATGTTCTCCGACAGCTCTATGGCTGTATTTTATCCGCTCCATGACTAAAGAAAGTCAATCCCCCGCTTCTATTTATGAAGTGGCAATGGAATCAAAGTGTTCATTCATAAATTAGTTAGACATTCCTATTCCGTAACAAAGAGAAATTCTCTGGATGTTCGTCCCGCCTCAGTATGCTCAGAGGTAACTAGCACTAAACCATAAGCTTGTTTTTAAAGATTTAGTTTATAAAATTGTGTTAATCAGACGTGAGGGTACCTTTGTGAATACCAACGCTCATTACTGACTGCTTCTCAACAGCGTGGCTGGAGGAAAGAGAACAGAACCTTTGTTCTGGTTGGCAACCAGAGGTGTAGCGTCCGCCGCTGGACACTCTCAGCAAGAACACGACATGCGCGTTTTTGTTTTTTCACATTTAACTTCGAAAATGTGTCGGTGGGCACCAAATATTACTGCTTGCGTTAGTGCACGAAAGAAGAACTTCCAACCACACTTACATGTTTTCTTTTTAATAATAGCCTTTTGTTTTTAAGAGGAAAACGGTAAAATGTCGATCGCTTGTTCTTGCTGTCAATGTCGGCGCTGTGTGCATTTCATGCGCGTAAAATCAAACATGTATGCCAAGGTACCAAGGAAAAGGCAACCTTTATTGCCGGGCTTGACTGATGAGGCTGGGATTCGCAGACCCCTAAATTGCCCTCGCGGACCCCTGGGGTCCGCAGGACATTTGAGAACCACTGTATTAATGTATCACTGGATAATTGCAACTCGTTTGGTGAATAGTAAAAAAATACAGAAAACCAAGCCACTTATTTGATTTTGCATTCTCGTCTTTACTTTATATGTCCTTTTCTAGCAATTTTGACTTTTTTTTTAAGTAAAAACATTTCGGTTTTAATTAAGCATCTCCCGACGTCGACAAAACTGAGGCTGCTTTGTCACGCAAGTCAAAATAATCATAACGTGATTCGCTGGCCCTACCTACGAGTCTCTACAGCTAAATAAAAAAGCAGCCGATAATCGGACATTGTTCGGGGTCCAACGATATCAGGTCAAACCGCGGCTTCGCGGTGAAGCGTAAGGCCTCCGCCGTGTGAACTCGAACACGCGTGGCAACGAGCTATAAATCCACAAAGCCGCGGAGCTCGAGAACGCGACAAGTTCCCTCGCTTCGGACGCCCTCGAACCTGCGTTTCGCAAACAGATCCTCGATAACCGGGCCGCAGTCCTGGATTTCTGCTACGTCACCTAGGGAGGGCCAGCATGCGGGCATAGGTTGAACACAAGTGCTGCGTCAGTGATCGGCTGGGACTCGGCTCCTTGCTGATTGGACACGAATTCCAGCCCGAACGCCGAGGCAGCACTCGCCTCCAATCATGTGCCCACGCGCTTGCCCCCAGTAGGTGACGTAATAAACTCGGCGCTGTGCGGCCTTGCTGTGCCGAAGGTGGTTGGCTGGCCAGGGATCCAGGCGCCAACCACTTTGAGCCGCACTCGAGAACGTGTTCGAGTGTATCGCCCAGGTTCGGTATCGCGCGGCGGTACGTGGCTTTCCCGAGTCAGGCAGCAAGGCTGTGTCGCGTAATTCCAGCCACCTGTCACGGATCGACGCCTGGGTCGGTAGGTTCGGTTCGGCTACGGAAGTGGGTGGTAACCGCGTGCTTAATTAAATATTCTGTAAATTCTGGCGACGTTGTATATTGCCTCTCGGTTGTCTTGGCGACAGCGGTTACGGACAAGTTTACGGACGCTTCCGTTTCGGGGTTCTCCGCTGACGTCGGTGAGACACGGCAAGGCTAGCTGAATTTTTTGTCGCAGAGATTGTTTTATTAGCAAAATTCTATGAGAAAAGCTGTCACGAAGAACCGCCATGAAGAGCTGTCACGAGGGACCGTGATGTCACGCGACACCACGAGGTGATCATGACGTCAAAAAGACGCCACCGTGACGGTATGATGTCAACGAGACTTCATCGGGACGTTGTGGCGTCATATTGACGTCAGATCAACGTGACGTTATGACTGACATAACAGTGACGCCATCATGACATCCACACGTGACGTCATAACGCCTCTATGACTTCTTGATGATGTCCTAACATCACGGTAACGTCATATAAACGTCCTGACAACGTCACCGCTACGTTATGACGTTACATAGAGTCATGCGGGGTATTAATGGCGTTATGACGTCACGGGGACGTCACAGTCCTTCGTCTGATGTCAGGGTCAAGTTTGACGTCAAATAACATCACGTGAAACCATGACGTCGCGTGACGTCACGAGGTCACGTGACTGTGACGGCACGTGGCGTCATGATATCTTTTGGGACCATGACGTTACTCGACACAGCGTGCTCCCAGCTTATTCGCAACAGATTATGTGCTCCCCGGTCTTTTTCAGCACCATCAAGCTAGTGCACTAGACTATATGTGAAATGTGTAGCGCCATCTAGTAGCGCGCCGAGAACTACGTCCGCCATCTTGGTAGCGGCGAGAAAACGAAACCAGAGACCCGACCGGCAAAGATCCCACGTAAACAAGCGACCGCGCTTCGTGCGAGAGATGCGATGCAAACACGTTGTTGCGTTCCGCTGCGGATGCAGCGATAAACCTTCGATTCGTGCGTGACGTGAACGCAAATGTAAATAGGGTTCACGTTTTTTTCCTTATTTTTAGTTGTTACTTGAGACGCAGCTTTTGACGAAAACAAGCCGTGATCACGCGAACAAACATGCGGACGTTATCGCGCGGCGTGAAGCCATTTACAACTATTGAACGGGGCCCTTATCTTTTCACGAAGTTGTACCAAATTTGTTTCTGAACTTCTTTTTCTTTTATGCACGTTGTAGTGTCGGCCTGCGTTTTTCTTGATGTGCAAGCAGCTCAATGCATGCGGACGAGACCAAGGCTGTTAAGCGAGGCAAAAAGATAACAGTTTTAATAATCTACGCCACCAACCATAATTGAAGATGCGTATGGTTAACAGTGAACAACAAAAGCTGAAAACACCACACAGCCCCCATTTTAATGTCATATATTTAAAAAAAGTTACTTTGGAAATCCAGAAACTAATCTCACCGCTTTGCAGCGATTTCTATACATGGGTGATTTCATCTCAACTCAGGCACGGATTTAGGGTCGAATTTTTAATTTTGACGAATAAGAATATATGTTTTGGGGCAATTCCTATAATAGAAGAAGACGCAAACGGCAATGTCGTCGGATTTTTTGTTCTCAAGTTATGGACTGTTGAAGCGGCCAAGGTGGAAACTGGCGTTTTTCCAGCTTATCGGAGGTGCCATATTTCACTCCATCTTTTTCCCATACTTTTAACGCTACATCAATATAACTCTTTGGGAACACTCTGAGACACAGGCTTTTTCATGCTAATTGAGCGTCGAGGTCATAACACTTTTAATGATTTTTGTTTTGTTTGTCAAACCGCCTCTCTGCGACGATATTTGACGAAGTTCAGCAAGCTGTGCTGTGTGACCTAATCAACATATTTTTATGATCTTTATATCACCGTAAAGCTCCAATTAAGCTCTTTCTTTTGTGTATAATTTCAATATTTTGCAATAAGTACATGATGCGCTACATGTGCCTGAAAAACGAAAATGTCGAAAAACTAGCAAGTTTGGAGTCGATTTTCTCAAAAACCCCACTTTTTATTTCTTTTATTTTTATTCACAGTTAGTTAATATAGTAGTCTATCCGAAACTACCAACAGAAATTGTAATATATTGTTTGTATGGCCGCTATTAACACTCGAATCTCGTGCTATGAGCATTTTGAACGGGACTTCGCACAGGCGCTCTGCTGAGCAGAATTTTTGGCCTATGTAAGGTTTTCTATTTATCGTTAGCAGTTACCTCAATATCCAACCATAAACAATAATAAAATTTGAAGTAGTGTACTTAAAAAAATTTACTTCGAAGTCCGTATCCACAAGTGTGGGCACAGCGCTTATTTCCTCCCAATACGGGGAATTCAGATCGTTAGAGAATTTCTCTGGGGCCTTTTGCTTTCGGCTTTGAGTTTGAAATACCGAACTTGTCATGTAATTGTCATATTTTCTTATGTCAAACAGATATGCAGTGCATAAACATATGTACGATTTAGTATCTGACGCTTAGGAAGTACGGTTTCTTCTATGCGCGTACGGACTCTTTCGTAAAATAACAAGCATTTCGTCGCGTGTAAGGCTTCAAACGTTTTAGTAATGTGTTTAGGTTTCATTTCTATTTTCAGTGATTCATGCCGAGTTACTTAGACTTTTCTCTTGACTTAAGTTTGTCCGGGAGTCTAGATGTTACGTGTCTTCTCCGTCAATACATAGGGCGAATCTACACACCTTGCAAATTACGCCAGTGCCAAGTAAATAAATATTGTTAGAATAAATATTGCTGCTTCACTGGCTTTTACGCTCAGATATTGAGGTAAGTTGTACTAAGCATTAAATAGAAAACCTTGCATACGTCAAAATTCTGCTCAGCTGAGCGTCTATAGACAGTCCGTTCAAAACTCTCCCAGCACGAGATTCGAGTCCCAATAGCGGCCATACAAACAATATATTACAATTTCTTTCAGTGGGTCCTGTCAGATTACTATATTACCTAACTGTAAATAAAAATGAAAAGAAATAAAAGGTGGTTTTTTTTAGAAAATCGACTTTAAACTTGGAAGTCTTTCTTTAGAAAAACTTCAGGTTTGAAGTCCATTTTCAAAAAGCCACACTTTTATTTCTTTCATTCTTTATTTACAGTTAGATAATATTAGTCTGGCAGGACCTACAACAAATGATGTTATTGTATTGTTTGTATGGCTATATTAGAACTCGAATTTCGTGCTGTGAAGTCTTGGACGGGACATTTCACTATGTAGAGCTGCTCAGCTGGGCAGAAATCTTGCAACATTATGCAGATTTTTCTGTTAGTGTTAGTACTACTGCAACAATATCTGAGGCGTAAAAACCAGTGAGGCAACAATGATTATCCTAGCAATATTTGCACTTGGCACTGGCGTGATTTACAATATATGTAGCTTCGCCATCATGTATTGACGGAAAGTACACGCATCTAGGCTCCCGGACGGCAAATCAAGGCAGAAAAAGATCTAAATATCCCGGCATGAATCACTGATAATGTAAATTAATGCTATGACTGACGCACGTTTGTTACGCTTACGAAATGCCGTTGACTACGAATAATACGCATAAATTGTAAACCCGTAAGCTGCAAACGTCAATGCCATCGTACATATATGCCTACGCATATCTGTTGACGTAAAAATATGACGAATATGTCAAGTTCGTTATCTCGGAAACTCAAAGCCGAAACCCCAGAAGAAATTATCCCACGACTGCGATCACCATTATTCGGGAGAGTAAACGCACGTTGCTGGCTGCGAACTTCGAGCATAAATTACTAATCTACTCCAAATTTTATTAAGGTTTATGGTTGGATATTGAAAATTTGAAACACGACAAATAGAAAACCTTACATAGGCCAAAAATACTGCTCAGCAAGCATTGCAAGTCGTCAAATGCTCATGACCAGTTCGAGTAACAACGTATTACAAACAATATATTACAATTTCTGTGACTGGATAGACCCTGTGCTTAACACAATGAATAAAATAAAAAAATAAAGAGTGGGGTTTTTGAAAATTGACTCAAACTGCAGGATTTTTCGACATTTTCGTTTTTCAGGCACATGTAGCACTTATCATCACTTATGTGCAAAATAGTGAAATTATACAAAGAAGAGCTTAAATTGGGCTTTGCAGTGTATATAAAGATCATAAAAATATGTTGATTAAGTCACAGCACACTTGCTGAACTTCGTCAAATAATCGTAGCAGAGAGGCGGTTTGACAAATAAAACAAAAATCATTAAAGTGTTATGACCTCGACGCTCAATTGGCATGAAAAACCTATGTCTAAGAGTGTTCCAAAAAAGTTATATTGATGTAGCGTTAAAAGTATGGAAAAGATGGAGTGAAATATGGCACCTCCGTAGCTGGAAAAACGCCAGTTTCCACGCTTAGCCGCTCAACAGTCCATAACTTGAGGAACAAAGAATCCGGCATATTGCCGTTTACGTCTTCTTCTATTATAGGAATTGCCCCAAAACGTATTTTTTTCGTCAAAATTAAAAATTCTATTCTAAATCCGTGCCTGAGTTGAGATTAAATCACCCACATATAATCTGGCGCCGATAAACGAGATTTGTGAAACACCTCTAAAACTAAACAGGGGAGTTTGTTGATAAAATATTCTTGAATATTTAAAGCTCGGTCGTGTAGAATAGAAAATACAACAAGCACGGACGACATGTCTGTTTGCTCAACACGCAGAGAGACAGGATTTTGCTGTCTTTTTTGTCGAACGCCTCGTTCGATTAGATCGAACGTGGGCTTCGACTTAGGTTCATCGCACTGGCTAAATCTTCGATGTCGGCAGCGGATCAAAACTTACGTTGCGTATGTCGAGTGGAGAAGCGCGGGCGGTGACAACTTCATTTCACAATCTCCCATTCTTTTTTTTTCTCTTTTTTTTTTTGTCTTAACCGAGGTAAAACTTTTGTTTAGTGCTAAAAAGCTCGGGGCTAGTTTTGAGAAAGTCAATGCAGTTATTCTGCCAGGCTTGAACAAATCTTCATTGATAGCGCAATATCTGCCAACTGTGCTTGAGGTCAATGCTATGCTTTCTGAAACCAATTTGAGCCCTTTGCAGCGCCTGAAAAATGTTTCCCAGGGCACCGTTTCTTTTAAAAAAAAACACAAAGCTTTCCTCAAAAAAAAATCTTTCGCCAATAATTTTAAAAATTAAAACTAATTTTGAGTCGCATGTATTGGCGTGGAGCAGTCTACCGCTGAACATTACGACTTCAAGCGTATTCGCATCGAAGAAAGAATTAAAACTCTCCTCAGAGATGAAAGGCATGACGGGCTAGTCCTTTGTCCACGTCAGAAAACCACAAAGTTTCCCAATCGCACTTAGTGGCAGAGCGTCGATGCCCTGCAAATCCTGCGAAACTGAAACTCAAGATAGTTGACGCTACCAAGATGGTAGCGTGCACAGTGCTGCCAGACCACCAAGCAGTTTCGCATACAGTCTATTTCTTTATTATTGGTAGATAAAGAACAGGGCAATTTAAAAGAAGCTGTCCACGCTTCCACTTCAAAAACCTCAGAAAAAATGTCCGGCTCCCCGAGGAACGTTACTAGTTTGCCCCCTCATATGTTAAATTAAGAAATTTGTAGGTGCCTCTCAGATGACCTTTATACTATTTTATCGAAACGTACGCGTTTCAAACGCTAAAAGTGTTGGTTGCTTCCTTCGACAACCAAATCTTTTCAAAACTACTTCGCGCAGCGCACGAATAATGCGTAAAACTTCCCTATATTTTTCACTTGGGATGACAAGTATAGGCCGACGTCTAAGCAAAGGTTGAAGGTTTAATTGAATCAATAGGAATATGGGCCGTAAAAGACGGAACACGCGACGTTTCAGACCAATAGCCGTTAAATCGTGGGAAGTAGCTCCCCACTATTACACTAATATTTTAAACGAAGATTGTGGGTTTCACTCGTTGTTGACCCGAAGCAACATCATTAAACGCTGTAACAAAAACAAAAACCTGACTGGGACCTTCGCGTCTTGTCCCCTCCAATACTTCTTTTAACAAGTTAAATAGGATCCAGTTCAGTACTATCCTTCGTGCCTGTTCTATTACCCTCGAGGCTCTCTTCTAATTGAAAAATTACGGCTGACTTGTTTTCTAGTCGCAGTGTGCCAACTGATCTGCGGAGAACTCTAAGCAGCTAACATTGATGTAAATTTAATCAATATATCCTAATTAAGAAAACGCTCGATCAAGGGAATAGGCGACCGCTCGCTGTATAAATATTCAAAACATCAAATTTATTCCCCCGCGGATCGATATGACAACACGGGAGGGACTTTCGAATATCAAGTTAAAATCAATGATAAATTGGGCGACCCTTGATTCCGTGCAAGGTGCAGGTCCCTACCCGTGCATGTCACTAGCTAGGGGAGAAAAACTCGGCTGAGTGAGAAATTTCTTTAACACTTTCACAATTACAAATATTTGGCCTTTGTTGCCACAAATAAACAGTGCGAAAATAGGGAGATGATATATGGCATTCTTAAAGTGGACCTCACCTTTACTCTGGCTAGCATATTCCCATTCCCACACTTTGGGCGGACGTAGTTTAGCCAATATCCTGGCGTTTTGGTGTCTTTGACGTCGACGTCAGAGACACTAGACGTCGTCTCGCATACATGTTACGTCAACGTCACATGTGTGCGAGGCACAAAGTATAACCTTATTAAAATAATACGCACTACTAGGATGAAGAACCTCGTTAATCATCGGATGTGTTGTACACTGCACGAATTTCATAAATTCCACTATTCGTTTTGTTGAGATGTACAAATTTAAAGGAAAATTCGAACAACGCGTGCGTGTGTGTCTGTGTTAAGAGAGAGAGAGAGACAAATAGGGAAAGGAGGGAAAGTCAAACTCGAATTTGGGACTTTTATGTGCCATATCAACGAAGAGCAACCAGCACGGCAACGAGGAACACTGTGGATTACCTTGGACCATCTGGATATCTTTGGACGTGGATCCGAAAGGTCGGCTGCAAGGCGCCTTTTCCGCAGTAAGCCTCTGGCAGATTGAGTGCACCTCGGCCGGGATTCGAACCCTACAACTCGGGATACGTAGGCCGGCCCTTTGCTCAGACCAGTCCAAACTGGACCAGTCCAAACCAGACCAGCCCAAACCGCACCAGTCCAAACCGCACCAGTCCGAACCGGACTGGTTGAAGCGAGACCAGTCCAAACCAGACCAGTCCAAACCAGGCCAGTCCAGACCAGACCAGTCCAAACCGCACCAGTCCAAACCGGACCAGTTGAAACGAGACCAGTCCAAACCAGACCAGTCCAAACCACGACCGTCTAAACGAAAGACGACTGCATGCACCGGGGCAATAAATGCTAACGCATTTCCAAGACCGCAGCATCTCGAGAACATATTTGGCGCTCAGTATACGCTAAATATCTTAAAGTTGCGGTCACGCCGCTAATGCATCATACCAAAGACAGTTTACAGACACTGCCCGAGGAGTGTTTCTTCCTTGCATGACGAATCTGTCACTTTGGTCGTACAAAAGCTGTCTGCTGACATGTTTGAAGCAGGTAAAAAGCCAACTTACGTTTGAAGCGTGTCCTCAGATAAGTATGTCATTCTGTCTGCAGTGAACATTGCGTACTTTTGTATAGGATTTCTGAGCAGCGTGAGTCGCAGCTTAAGTGCTATGGCATTGCATCTCCTTTGGCAGCAGCCAGACGGAAGACGTAGTTTCTATCCTAAGCGTTTTATCGCTGTCTTCAATCGGTTGTCTACGTGCGTGGTATGGAACCCACACGATGGACAGTGTGTAAATAAATCCCCTCTATGCGGATAAGTAACGACATCCTTTGAAGAGCGCCGCTTGCCGTCCTGGGACGATCATGATGGTGGGTGAGCGCGGGAGAGCGAGAAGATACAGACAAAATGGTGCGTGCGACGGAGGAAGAGGAAAGGGACGGTGGGGTACCTATGTGTACTAAAGCCCCCTTATAAATATAAAAGTAACGCGATTCATTCTTCAAAAAATGTTCCTCCTCACCGCTGTCTTCGCTCAAAAATGGCATTCTGCAGGCAGGGAGACACGCTGGGAGGAGAGGGAAGTGCGCTGGCCAATCACGGCGTCAGGTGAGTGCACGTAATATCGTTAATGACCGACGTCTTCGCCCAAAAAGGGCGTCGTGCAACCAAGGAGACGTAAGTTGGGAGAGAGCGCATTACCTCCTTTGTTTACAGAGACTTTAGCACCTATGTCTTTAGAGCGCAGCGGAGGCTACGAGCCGATCACCCCAATCAGAAAATGTCAGAGGTACAACGTCACGACACTCGGCATCTTTCTTTGGGTGCCTTCTTCGCAGCTACTCAAACCAGATCGAGAAAGTGTACCATGCATGAAAACGAGCTCTGTGTGTTTATGCATTTGTATGTCTCGTATCCATCGACTGCGCTCTGACTTACAGTGTGCTTTTTTCCAGTAAGCTTCTGCGAGCGCGTATACCACCTCCCCTTGCCTTGCTTCCCGCTGTCGCTATTTTCGCAGGGCAAAGTTCCGCTCGTCCAACGTATTCAGGACCTATGTTTGCGCGTATTTGTTCTTTTTTGACAATTCTTGTTTGAGCATACGCTAGTATGAGGCATACAAGGCAACGACGATCAATACAACAGCACGATGCCAATGTAATCTGACGGGAAGAGGCAAGTTGGGCTGCCCTTCTTTTGTAGTTCCAAGACATTTCCGCAGACGGCGCTAGTTACACAAAAAAGGTATATTAAACCAAGTCAAGGCCGTTTACAATCCTGGGACGAGCAAAATAACGACAAATTCATTAATGCAAATAAATATTTTAAAAAATTGCGAGCGGACACCGCCGCTCGCAGTTTAAAAAGAAAGATATAGCTACCTTTCTTTTATTCGATTGTCTTAGGGGCAAAAGAGAAAACGTTGAAAGCAACGTTGGGACGAAACCTATGCAGCAGTTTGTACACTGCGTGTGAGATGAATGGGCTCGCGAATTTTCTATCTAGGGTCGTCTTGCTTAAAATTGACTATTCGGTGTTCCGTGAAACCAAGTAGAACAACACATTCGACATACTGCGTTACGTAATACCTCCCGAGTGTCCCTAGGTAAAAACGAAACATGTTCATATTGTACATTCCGCTGGACCTTGTTGGCGAGGCAGTCTGCTCTCTTATTACCCGCCAGGCCAATATGTTTCGGAGCATATTAGAAGTGCAATATCGTAGCCTATCTAAATTGCCACAGTCATTTGTATTCAAACCTTGTAAATGTATCCGGCGTTGTTGTTCTGTATTGCTGATGCAGAGCTGACTTTCCGTTATTTAAGCGCTGAGATGGATGTGTGAACCGCGCCCTACCGAAAAACTTAGTACAACTTTGCACTCTCTGGATTATCGAACTGAAAATTTAGCTGGAATTGTCCCTGGAAAACAGAAATCTAAATTGCAGACAAAAGATTACTTTCTCAAAACCTAAAAGCTAGGTAAAATTCAAAGAGACTCCCAGTTCCATAACCCAGGTAGTGAAAAGTTAAGCTATGTTTTAGGTAGGCCTTGAGAGTCCACTTCAGGTGACCTGTCTTTATCGTTCCTGTTTGACGAATAAATTGCAGTGCTGAAAGCATAGCATGAAGTTCAGCTCCTGTGAAGGATGATCGATAGGATAATCGAAAAATACGATTTGCTTCTAAGGATATGGCGACGAACGCAGAAACTCATTCTTGATTATAAATCCATCTGTGTACATTTGAGTAAAACTTGGGTGCTTATTTTATTTGTGGAAGAGTCTCAGCTGCTGTTTTTTTTACATTTCCTCTTTGGTCATTTGTACTTTAGCCATCGTCAACGTCAAAAGATGGTAGGGTTTGAAGGAGGCGTTGATGTTACAATAAGGACGCTTGCTCTTGTGCATCGGTTTTGTTCATAAAGTTATGGCGAAGTGGGCGATCAACATGTTCCGCTTTTAGGTAAAAAGAAATTTATGTTAGGTTTTTGTATTTGAAGTGCAGGAATTGGTGTCTTCCGTGTCTCCGCAAACTCTAGAATACCTGAAAGTGCGCTAGGCACACATAGGCAAACTCAACAAGTAATGCAGACGAGTTTCAGTAGGGATAGCGGATGAGCAAGTTCCACATGCAAGGGAAAGGAAAACTTACGTTGAGCACCCCCTTCCCCCTTTGTTCACTCTGATAACCATTCCAAGTCGGCTTCGAATGGTTATCAGCGACTATTATTGGCAATTTATGCAATTCGAATGTGTATGAATTTGACTGACTTAGACTGGCTTTTATTGGCTATAGGCCTCTATTCTTGACTTGGTTGGATTGATTTTTCATTATTGAATATAGGCACCTATTCATGACCTGGTTGGCTTAAATTGGCTACAAATGTCTATAAGTGATTAGTATTGATAATTATTAGCTATTTCTGTATGTACAAACATGAATGACTTCATGTGGCTCTTTTTGGCTATTGGCATCTATTTTTCACTAGATTGTCTTCAAATGGCTATGAACGGGTATTCGTGAATATAGTTGACAATTCTGTGCCATTTCGGTGTTCATAGATTAAAATGACTTCAGATGGCTGTTATTGGCTATAAGCATCTATTTTTATTAGATTGGCTTGAAATGGCTACACATGGCATCCAGCAACTATTATTGACAACTTAATTCTGCAATTGAAGTGTGTATTGATTTGAATGACTTCAACTGCATATTGTCACGAATGACAAGTGATGAGGCGACGAAAACTGAAGTAAACCAAACGTTTAATGGGGCGAACTGGTGCCCAAAACAAAAAGGGAACAGAAGATAACAATAGAGCGTCGCGGGCGTCGATGGCGGCGTAACAGCAGGATCGAACGCGGGGGCGAGACTGACTTTGGCTCGCCACGCGAAGCCCTTATGTACACGCGTGGGCTTCTGGAATAATCGGCGTAGAAGGTTCGACGCGTAGAACATTCGGACCTAGAATAAACAACAATGTTCTCGAATTCATTAGAACATGAAACTGAAAGAATAAATAAAAGACGAGTAACTCCCAGGAATCGAACCCTGGCTCTTCGCGTGGGAGACAAGCGCGATAACCTTTAGTACACGGCCGCGCAGCCTTCTTCTTGATCAGCTGCGCGCGCGGCAATATTATTAGCTATAGGCATCTATTCTTGACTTTGTTGGCTTTAATTGGCTATTATTGACTATAAGCATCTATTCCTGATCTGATTGGCTTGAATTGGCTACAAATGGCTATAAGTGACTAGCATTTATAATTAGCAGCTATTTATTTGTCTAAAAACTAGAATGGCTTCATGTGGCTCTTTTTGGATATCAGCATTAATTTTTTTACCAGATCAGCTTCAAATGGATACGAATGACTATTCGTGATTATAGTTCACAACCAGGGGCGGATGCAGGAATTTCCTGAGAGGGGGTCAGGTGTTGGTCAGCGTACCATATGCTTAGGAACTCCCCTACCCTCTCCTTCGTTTTCCGCCCTAAATTTTCACATGCAGAAATCAAGAGGGAGTCAGGACATCCGGACCCCCCTCTAAATCCGCCCCTGTTCACAACTCTGTGCTATTTCAGTGTTTATGGGTGAAAATGACTTCAGGTGGCTTTTATTCGCTATAAGCATCTATTTTTAATTCGAATGGCTCAAAAAGGCTACAAATGGATATTAAGAACTAGTAATGATGATTATGAGCGGTTTCTTTGTTTACGAACTGGGATGATTTACAGTGCCTATTGTTGGCTAGTAGCACGTAACAGTCAATATGTGCAGCGTCGCCACCAACAAAGACGACGACGCAACTCATTGGCACAAGCGCGACGGCACGTGAATAATAGCGAGTTCGTTTCACGGCACTCGTGCCCACGCGTGCCCACTCGCAGCGCGGAGCGAGTTCGTTTCGGCCGGCACTCCACGAGTTGTTGCACACTCCGAGTTCGTTTCAGCGCCGACACCCCACGCGTGCATGCACTTTCTGCACCGAGAAAATCGAGCGTACGCCCAAATGCAATCCCGTCATGCCCCGCTCCGGCGAGGAGTGGGAGCAGACGACAAGGGGTCGTCTGCTACGATGTGTCATTCGTACAGCGGAACCGAAAGGAAAAAAAGTAGATTTTCTGCTAGAAATCGTGTCCAGCGGGCAACGGAATCAAATGCGAGCTTGAATTGTGAGCGTCTGCTGTTTCATGAAGGAAGCATTTGACAACCCGTGCTTTATTTGCAAGTTTTTGGTCGCTCTGTTGCCGTACAGACGCTGAAATATACCGGTGTGTAAAGAAATGCTCAGAACAAACGCATCAGCGGCTTCAGATATCTTTATCACCATCCGTGTACGGGTGAAAAATTGAACATTTGTCGACAAAGCTACCCCAGCAGAAACCTGTGTCTGCCCAATAAGCATCCGAGAAAGCTAAACATAGTGACTTTACCCGAGGCTTGGGCAACATCATCATGTTTCAGATTTACCTGCGTCAGCTATCTTGCTCCGTCGTATTTTGTTTGAGAAAGCTCTCGTTCTCGACGCCTTCACCAAGGCTAAAATCTGGTCGACCTGTAACGACGATCAAAATCGAATGTCCCACCAAACGTTTCGCTGGATATTCCAACAGACTAGTTTTAAGCCGTACCCTTTCAGTGGTTCACGGATAATACCATGCTCAAACGGATCAAGCTTCTGCGCGGACAGCATCATCAGTTTTCTCCAGTATAAACGGGTATAAGAACTGAAAGATCGCAACCAGCTGCTTTGTAGTCAGCTGGTTGCGGAAATTTACGCCGTCTGTAAATATCTCTACGACAGCCGAGTTGCTTGAAGTCATCGCAAATAAAAACTACAGGTTGCAGCGACCAACGTTTATAGATAAACGTTGGTAGCGAGTCCGA
This sequence comes from Ixodes ricinus, assembly GCA_037355805.1. Lineage (NCBI taxonomy): Eukaryota > Metazoa > Arthropoda > Arachnida > Ixodida > Ixodidae > Ixodes > Ixodes ricinus. The sequence goes on from JAZHYW010045584.1 coordinate 32,253, forward strand.
CTGCACTCTCGCATTCCCACCCATCAAGTCGAACAGAAATGCGCTAGTTTCGGTTTGAGAACGGTACTCTTTGTACAACATAGATGGCGGCAGAATCTGTCTTCTGCACTCGGTGCATTTGGCAAGTTTGTTTGAGGCCAGTTCTCCGTGCGACACTCCGCGAGTGCGATGCATTCTGGGAGAGAACTCGAACGGTGCCAGTGCGTGTGAAACGAACTCGCTATTAAACTGAATGTTTTCACCTAAGCTCGGAGTCGTTCGCATCGTTTCTTCTGTACTCAACAAAGAACGCGCTACATAGCATATATTTTATACCGGATTGGTTTTAAGTGGCTACCAATGGCTATCTGAGTATGATTGATAATTTCGCACTATTTCAGTGCTCATGAATGAGTATGGCCTCAAGTGGCTATTTTGGCTTAAACAATGTTGGGTCTTTGCATCTATTCTTAATGAATTCGGCTGAAATAGCTTCAAACTGGCTATTAGCGACTAATATTGACAATGATATACTGTTTGATTATCTTTAAATACAATTGAAGTGGTTATTATTGATCTTTGGCTGCTGCTCCTTGCCAGATCGGCTTGAAATGGCTATATGTGCCTTATTGTGATTAATATTGACACTTTTTGCAGATGAGTTGCTTACAGATTTGATTGACTTCAAATGGCTAGGATTGACCTTAAGCCTGGCCTGGCGCTATTTCATACTTATTGCAAAGACGGCTTCAGGTGAAAATTCTTGGCTTATGCATCTATTATGAACAAAATTAGCTTAAATCTTCCAGAATGAGTATTAGTGGCTATCATTGACAGTACTGGCTACCGATGCCTACCAATAGCCATTGCAAGCAATTTGAAACCAATATCATAAAAATTAGGTGCTAATAGACAGCAATAGCTACTGAAGTCATTCCCGTTTTTAAACAAAGAAATAGCTTATCTTTATTAATGATAATCACTAACAGCCATATGCAGTCATTTCAGACCGATCTAATTAAAGAATAAATGATCATAGCCAATAAGAGTCGCTTGAGGCCATTGTCATGCATAAACGTTATATTGATATAGCACATACTTAATTATACCTACCAGTAGCCATTGGTAGGCATTTGAAGCCAGTCTAAGTAAAAAAGAGATGCGCTAATGGCCAATAATAGCCAATTGAACCCATTCCATTTCGTAAACACAGAAATAGCTCATAATGATCGATACTTGCTACTAATAGCCATTTCTAGCCATTTCAGTTGCTAATCTAGTAAAAATACATGCTTATAGCCAATAATAGCAACTTGAAGACATTCTCATACCAAAACACTGAAATAGCACAGAATTGTCAATTTCGTATCTTTATTTTCTTTATATCTTTATTTTAACTTTATTTTACTTCTAGGTTATGAAAAGCATATCGCCCCACATTGTTCAAGCTGTGCCGCTTGTGTAGTTGTTTGAGTTGCGTCATTGTATTTCATGTGTTTTTCAGATATTTCTAAAATGACTGTTTCCATTTGTTTTTATGACTGTGGCTGTCTTGTTATTTATTCTCACTGCGACTTGTTGGTAATGTTATTTCCGCTGTATGAACTGCAGGGGGTGGAGGCGCTGTCAGGCATCATGTCTTTATCTCTGCCCCCTCTGCGGATAGATAAAATTTGCAAAACAAATAAAGGAAAAAAATTATACTCACTAATAGTCATTGCTAGCCACTTAAGCCATTCCAGTTTGTAAACACAAAAATACCCCATAACTATCAACACTAGTCACTAATCACCATTTGTAGCCATTTCAAGTCAATCTAATAAAAATAAATGCGTATAGCCAATAATAGCCACTTCAGGCCATTTTCACCCATAAACACTGAACTAGCAAGAATTTTCAATTATACTCACTTATAGCCATTGCTAGCCATTTGAAGCCAATCTTGTCAGAAATAGATGCTAATAGCCAACAATAGCCACTTAGAGTTATTCCAGTTAGTAAACACAAAAATGGCCCATAACTATCAACACTAGTCACTGAAGCCATTTGTAACCATTTCAATCAAATTTATCTAAAATTTGATGCATAAGCCAATATTAGCCGCTTGAAGCCATACTCATTTTTAAGCACCGACATTGCATAGAATTGTTTATTATCTCATCAATATCCATCAGTAGCCATTTCAAGTCAGTCTGGTCAAGAATAAATACTAATAGCCAACAAATCCACTTGAAGCCATTCTATTTCGTAAATATAAAAATAGCTCAATCAATGGTTGATTGAGCTAAAATACCTCAATCATCAGTAGCCATTTGAAGCCGATCTAATCAAAAATAGGTGCTTATAGCCAGTAATAGCCACTTGAACCCATTCTCATTCATAAACCTCCAACAGCAGATAATTGCTATTAAACTGACTAATAGCCATTAGTAGCCATTGTGACAATCTGGTCAGAAATAGATTCTAATAGCCAACAGCAGCCACCTGAAGCCGTTCCAGTTTATCAACAAAAATAGCTCAAAGTTTTCATTATTATTAATATTTGTAGCCATATCTAGCAAATATATATAAATCTGGAGGCTGATAGCCAATAATAGACAGTTGAAGCCATACTCATTCACCAACACCGAAATAGATAATGGTCAATTATCTCATGAACAGCCACTGGCAGCCATTTAGGGTCCATCTGGTCAAAGAAGATTCTAATAGCCGACAAAAGCTACTTGAAGCAGCTCATACGTGTAAACAAAACAAAAATAGCATAATTATCAATAATGATCACTTCTAGTCATTTAGAGCCATTTCATGTCGAAACCAGAATTGTGTTTCGTGATGGGGCTGTGACTCGACAATTATCTCAATAATTTTTTATTGCGAGCTTATCTCTGAGGTATTAATAGGTATTAATTAAACAACAAATCGAAGACAGCAGTGAAAAAACGATGTTGTTCTTGTTGCCCTTGAGTTGTTGATGCATACCCAAGAAGGGGATTGGCCAAGGAACAGTGTGATGATAAAAATAAAGTAACTTTAGTGCTAGAAATTTTTTTGAAGATTGTGCTTTGGTATTCCTTTTTGAAGCACTTCTTGTTTTCTTCTCCATTTATTTAATATGCTCGACATGGGAAGGGCCGTCGGCAATAAGTCAGCACGTCTCGGCTTGATGACGTTCATCACCATTTTCTTGACAAAGGCGAAATTAGAATAAATTATAAACAAAAACATCAAATCAGGCTGTCAGCAAAAGAAAACTAAAACAATAAGAAAACAACCCCGCATATTTGAACTAAGAACACGCATCGTCTTAAAATGTGAACACACTAATATACTGAGCTCTGAGCTATCAGTATATTAGCTTAAGTTATCAGGTTCACAAAGAATCCGCTCATTCGTCGGTGTTTTGTTATGAGACCGCCACAAATTTTCCAAGAAATGTTGCTATGCGGAGAGCAAGTCGTGTGCTTCTTGTGCAGGGGTCGAGGTGACGTCAGATCCACGTCGAGTTCTGATTGGCTTTGATTGGAAGGATAGTGGGTAGACCTAAACGCTAGATGCCTTGAGGTCTACCCACCATTTTTTTCAATCAGCCAATGAGAGCACGGCGTTCTGACGTCATCGCCACCCCTGTGCAAGAAGCAGACGAACTTACGCTCCGCATACTTCGTTTCGCCTTGAGTCAGAGCGTAACAGACGCAGAGTGCCGATGAGGCCATCAAGCGGCGCCGAAAGCGCGACGCCGCTGCTTTCATCGTCTTTTTAACGGTGAAACATTCTTTGCCTAGGTGTTTGGCATTTCATGAAGCCTGGATAAAAGCGTGGCCGCGAGGCTCGACACTGATTGGTTGACGGGTGGAGAGAAGGAGTGACGTGTTCGACGCTGAATGGCTAACGGGGAGGTCACGTGACCAGAGGGGTAGGCGAGGAGGAGTAATTAGATAGGCGTGGAAAGCTCGACTTCCTGTGAGCACTGAGAAAGAGGAGCTCGAGAGTAGGGAAGGCTCTGGAAGATCACCAGGTTTATCAGACCGATTACCGGTAGTATCGCTTCATTCTAGGAACCTATTGAATGCAGACATTGTGCGCGTTAAACTCTCTGACGAAGAGCGCCGTGAACGTAGGCGTCTGGCGTCTGGAAACTCAGAATATCGCTAAACGTTTATGACGATAGAACGTTTCACGTATCCAACACAATTGCATAACAGTTGACCGTTTGTTTTTTTTTGCTTTGTTTTTTTGTGTGCGTTATTGCTGGTTGACGAATAATCGTAGACAGGCGCCGAAAAACACAAGGACAAGAAGTCTTCTTGTCCTTGTGTTTTTCGCCGCCTGTCTACGATGCATGTACCAACTGGCCCAAATTGCCATATTAATATCGAATAAACACAAAAAGTGCACCATGACTGCGCTTTTAGTCCGCGTATGGTATGTGTTCTGAGCATCTTCCAGGATCTGACTGCGCTTTGACTTGTGATGGAACGAAGAATAGCTCATTCGACCCAAATCCGAATTTTATATTTTACGCATGATGATCCAGAGAAAGCACAGACGGTCATCGTTTTAGTTTTATAAATGGCCTACATCTGAATGACCAGCAAATCAATTTGGCGCTGCGTAACTCTGTAATACTTTTTTTTATAATCCAAGTATGAGCTAACTCAACCGTAACCAGCTGTCATCGTGACAGAGCAGAAATGAACATCTCGCTTTTCATCGTATTTCGTACCCCGTACCGGAAGTGATTCTTGGAAATATAAAAGCGAAAATACTTGCAGTTCTTTTTGCGAAACGATCCCACCAGGAAATAAATTTTCATAAACAGTAACGGCAGTCGTTGTTAGGCTCTTTCTTCAAAAGTTATGGCTTGTTTTCAAAACTTTGCGCTTGATATTTAGTCCTTAACTCTTCTTTTCTGTGCAGTAGTGCAGAGGTCTCACGTGCAAATAGGCGATATGAGACGGCATACATAAACAGCCTCCTAAATTAGGCGCCCTTTGAAACGGGATAGTAGTTTTTGTCTGTCAAATTGGGCTGCCAGCGAGTCAGAATAAATTCTAGTTTCTCCGGTGTCAAAAAGGAAAAAGGACCCGTTATCACTCTCGCACCACAGCCTCGGCCATGTAAACTTTTAAAAACAAAAACGAGCGCAATTTTTTGGCGTTGTTCGAGTATTTTTTTCTCCTCTGAAAATAAATGAACCGTGCACAACCGCCATGTACCGAAATTGGCCCGACGTAAAAATGAGAGCAGTTAAACAAAAACGGACCAAAAATCAAAAGAAAAGTTGGGCTTTCTGGGTAGCTGCCAAGAGCATCCTATGAATCCCAAACTACTATACTTCGTATCCGTTTAAGTCCAGACGCAGCCCACGGTACGAACTGATGGGCAGTGTCGAGAGCGCAAGTCACTATCCCTTTTCTGTTTATGATCGGTTCAGAAATGATAGAACACGTACAGAAACATGACGAACACCATTATAGAGCGCTCTTGACGCTGTCTGATTAGTCTGATCAGCTTTTAGCGTCGTTCGCGTCTGGAGTTCAAGACCGACCTACAGAATCGTCTTCAGCCGGGCAGAAAACCGGTCCTCCGTTTCCCTCCTCCCCTTCCTCTCGCCCTCTTCTCCCTCCTCTCCCCACAGGAGCGGGACTCTGAGCCTGCTCGTAGCAGAGAGGAGGAGGGTCTTTCTCTTGTCGAATGAGAAGAAGGAATTGACGGAGAGTTTCATCCTTTCTTGTTGTCTATAGTTATCTAAAATAAAACGAAGTACAGTTCATAAAAAAAAAGTTTAAAATATCACTAATTTACATTTCTTACAACCCAAGCCAACACCTTCTCAACGACACTAGTCAGTATCCCGCTGATTGATCGACGAGTCTTAGTACGCCGACTGCTTGCTGATGAGTCTAGTTGGACGCTGACGACTCTGAAGGGACACTGACGACCCCCAAATTTTATTTTTTAGTTTGTGCCAGGCGAACAATACGCACATTTGATACCATAAATACTGCACAACCTTCACTCTAAAGATCAATCCATTTCTAGGGCTACCTCATAGATAAGCACAGCGTGACCAAGCCCGTTTGGATGCCTGTGTTCTCGACAGCCGTGACGGTGCCGTATTGGCGATGAATTGCGAAGGCCTTATAAAATGCTCACGGAATAAATTTAATGATAAGCTCGCGTAGTTGGGTTATTGCGAACGTTTTGAAATTTGATTTTATAAGACAACGCTAAGCCTTAGTTAAATAAATTTGGCGTTAATAGTGTCCTCGATTGTGTCTCTTCGGGTGGCCATCTGTCGCTAGAGTAACTTTGTCTATTGCGATAAAAAGGGCTGTTTATACTCCCACGTTGAGCGCAGTGAACGCAGCGTAGCGCGGAACGCGCGCCTTTTATTAGCAGGCAACCGGGAACTCGATATCTGCTACCAATCAGTATCTGTGCGCGCTGCGCTACGCCGCGCCCGTCGACGTTACGTTGGAGTATAAACGTACCCAAAGAAGTGTATACAGGCCCTAATATTCGTCTAAATTGTAGATTCAGTTACTGCGTAAGGATGGCAGAAACGTTATATTTATATTTTTCATGAAGTTCAACTATAAATTACTGCGTAAGGATGGCAGAAACGTTATATTTATATTTTTCATGAAGTTCAACTATCAATTACTGCGTAAGGATGGCAGAAACGTTATATTTATATTTTTCATGAAGTTCAACTATCAATTCAACATTTTCCTAACTCTTTTTCCGGTAGTTTGTTCGCTGCGGCTAACTGTATGTCAGATATATATTTTAGCGTTTTCGCCGAGGGACTTATTTATAACAAAAAGAACGCGGATAACGATCTTTCGGCGGATGCGTACCTTTGCTTACTGTCCGGTCAAGGTCGTCTTCACGAAAAAAAATATGGCGAATCACAATGAGCTGAATGCTCAGGTTAAAGACCACATGACACGGGCGTAGCCTAATTCACGGCCACGTAACCGGGCACAAAACACGAAAAGCGGTAATAAAGAAAAAATCGTAACATGCAAAATTACAGTTCTGATACTCGATGCAGTCTCTGCGTGGGGACGTAAACATTTTCTTACTCTTAGCAACAAGTCCCCCGGTGCACTATCTGTACGTACATACCCCTCCCACAGCACCTGGAAGAAAAATACGCGCTGGCGATGCACTGAGTTGAGATAACCGGATGCTAATAGTCTCGCTAAATACTCTAAGCAACGCTTAGAACTACTGACACTCCCATGATTGTTTTGCAGGAGCCGCCATTTCGTTGCAGTGCAGAGCCAACGCAGTTGGCGGTAGTTACGTAATCGAAAATGCAACTATCCTCGGCTTTATGAGAACAAGGTGTTGCGAAGTTCAGGCGATATCCTTTTGCTTTGTCTCAGATATTTTTAATGTTTCCGAAGAAAAAACGTATTTTCCGTGTTTCCAGATAAAGCTTTGGATAGCTGGAACCGATTTAAGTAAAGGATGGCCGAACTGTCATTTCTCAAAAACGTATATCTTAGTTAGTGACTCCAGATGCTACGTTCATTTTAAGAACTTCCTCAAAATGGAGGCATCGCGTGTGTCACGCGATGCCCCGCAAAAAATAAGTCTGCATGGCTTTCTTCACATATCGGGTGATACATTGAATTCGTATTGTAAATTTCTAAATAAAAGATCGACTTTACTTTTTTTCTTTTTTTGGCGCCGACGAACGTACCAAGGACGGTCATCGATCGAATCTGGAAGGGAAAGTGTGGTATAGTCTCCGTCCTTGAAGTGAAATATGAGAAAATCGCCGCTTTTGAAACACTTCTCTGATTTTATGGAGATGGCACTGCCTTTGAAGTGTTGGGAATTCCACTGCAGTTGGTCTCCATTTCCCGAGACTATGGAATATTCTCGCCCTTTTGGTTGAGGGGAGCAAGAGAGGGGTGGCGGCTGTCGAAAGAATTTTGCGGATAAGACATTGTTGCGTTCAATACTTCGCTCGAAGATGTGATGGTTGTTGTAATAGCAAGGGTACGGAAACCAAATTCTGGAGCTCATTTCTTTGTTTCAACACGACGCAGGTAGCAGTAGAACCACAGAAACATAAATATTGCGCTAGAAAACGCAAGAAAACATATTTTAAAGTGAATTAAACGATAATCAAAAACCACCTGGTAGTTGGTTATGAAGCTTCAATGGAATGTCGTGACGACAACATGCCTCTGAAAGCAGCGCCACAGCGGTATGTCCACTCACGGGTATAGATTGCCTAGGCCTGAACGCAATACCGAGGCGTCTTGGTGGAAAGAGCCAAAACGAAGTGAGCCACCGTGGGACCGTGGTTTCAGCTCTCGCGCGACGCGCAAACGCGTGCGCATGGCTGGCATGGCTCGTTGACGCTTCGAGGAACCTCCGGCGTTGTCGGCGGGGTCATGGCAGTGACCACCGCGGCTGCCCTTGCGGCGAAACACAAGCGCGATAAGTTCCTCGTGGATCTCGTTAGGCTTGGCGTGGCCACCCCAGCCCGGCGGGATTCGGCGGACGTGCAGCCGGTGCAGCGGCGGGTCGACGGAGCGAGGTGATGTTTACGCGGAGATCACTTTCTCGTACTTCGGGGTTCCCGGAAACCGGAGACGTCGACCGTGCTGGCCCGAGGTTCGCAACAACCCCCCCCCCCCCCCCGCCCCCCGCAAGAGATCGATGCCGTACGTGCTGTTCGGCAGAAGGACATTTCGTGCCCATAATTACGGTAGCACACCCCATTACGGTAGCACACACCAGTAGCACACCCCACACAAGTGAGTATGTTCGATTCGATTACCTTCAACGTGTGTCCACTGCGGTATTGTTATTGGAACACGGGAAACAATCTAAAACTCCTTGCGCCGTACTACCACAATCTCCTGTACTGCATTTGTACCTTTCTCGTTAGTTATATCTGAATTAGTTAGTGTTTGTTTCTGAACAATAAAGTTGCGTTGGACACCCCTGTGTTGTTTCTTTTTCATCAAATAAAGTTCACGTCTACAAAACTTGCTGCCGAGAACGGAGAAACGACAGTGCGACGTTTTTCTTCGCCGGTGCCGGTACGCGGTCGAAGTTGGGACTAGCAACACTTTTCATCGCTCTCGCGTCTTACGCAGCTCTGGAGAAGCAGACGAATCATTTCCTTGCCTGAATATATTTATTGCGCGCTGCGCCACATTAGGAATAATACACAGCATTTCGCTATACATTTTATTTTACCGATCACCGCGAAACCGCGCAGAAACCGAGACCGTGCATTGGTTAGGCCTACGCCAACCACACCGGTCAGCTCAGCTGGACCTGGGCGCGTTAAAGTAAACAAGACGAAATCTGGTTATATGCAATAACAGTACCTAAGAAAAAAAAAACACAACTGACCGCATTCGCGAGGTTTACGACAAGGTTCACGCTGCCGTCTGCAACCAGCGACGAACCTGAGGAATCTCCGAATCTGTCCGAATCCGAATCTCCGGTGATTCGTCCCATTACTACTGTTGACGTCTTCGTCTTCGCTAATGTCATCGTATCCACTGCCGCTGCCACCACTCTCGTCATGTTGACCCGCCATCGCACACTCAAGGCAGCTGAGGCAGCTCCGACACCTCTGCGGCTCTGCCTCTGCCGTCTCCGCGATATCTACAGCCCTTGGGTACTTCGACAAAGCGAGTTGTAACGCGTTGACGCCTCCAAGTGGCAAAACTCGTCACTACGGTACGCTTGGTCCTCCGAGGCATGATGACGTCAAGACGTCTGCCCGATCTCCCGAGATGCATCGCGCTCTTCGATGGCTGATTTTGAAGCGCTCGCCAAAATCCCGGCATTTAGAACCAAAAATATAGCCATCTGCTCAAAATACGACCGTGCGATTATTCATTACAGGCTTAGCTGATCATATTGAACTCATTTCTTGATGTTTTCTCTATATTTCAAGTTTCGATTCTGTATCCCTTAAATGTAATAAGGCATGTGAATGGCGTTGATTTTCAGAAAATTATACTATCGCTAAAACACTAGAGAAATAGTGCTGGAAAGTTACGCTGATGCAAGAGCGGAGACAACTGACTCTCAGATACATCCAGCTTTGACTATCATACACGCCGAGTTTGCACACGAAGTTCATAAACTATATTTACAATATCAAGCCTGAAGTAACAGGAATAATCAACAAACTAATATTTTATTTACTTCAACGTAATACTTCTCAAAAACTACGATTCCCCGACTGGAGGGCACTCAAGAAAAGGTTATAGCTCCAGGTGAATTACATCCGGAGCCCAAATCGCTTTACAGCCCCACCTCTCTGTCTGATGTCATTGAAGAGAGAGAGAGGGAGGCATAAATTTGTATTGTATTTGCCTTTTATGCTGCTTTCGTGCTTTTTAAGCATTGTATACTTACATTGTACTCTGCCTCAGTGTCTTTTCGATAATTATACAGTCGTGTTTTGTTGCGCAGATGTGTGGAAACGAGTCGATTAGTTCTAATATGTAAAACGCCAAAGAAATTTGGCTCAGCATAGTGTAACTTCTGCGTAACGTTTAGTGGGGCTGTTTTACGTGCAGAAACCATAACTTCTTAACGAAAAAAGAGTCATAGTACAGGCTAGCTGGTGGAAGTCAACCATTTCGTCGTTTACCCTGAGACTGGGGGTTTTTAGAAGAGCAAAAGTGACAGAAAAACAGACAGGTCTCAAACTCAGCTACTAGTTTATTTCAACAACCTCCTCTTATATAGTCCGTTCTCGTCGTCACCAACCAATCACAAACGACCTTGTCCTCTGCACCGAGACTTTACAAGTTCCACACTATCACAAAAGAAGCGGCCACTTCCAACGTTTCCAAGTGAAATGTTCTATCAGACGATATGGCACACAAAGACTTCAATCAACGCCTTTGTGTCCTCACAATACACAGGACAACAGCCCACACCCACATCCCACTCAACACAGGTCACCTCCAAAATAACCCCACAAACAATACACACCAGACGGACACTTCCAACGTTTCCAAGTGAAATGTTCTAGCAGACGATATGGCACACAAAGACTTCAAACAACGCCTTTGTGTCTTCATAATACACAGGACCACAGCCCACACCCACATCCCACTCAAAACAGGTCACCTCCAAAATAACCCCACACAAACAATACAAAAAAAAAAACCTCTTAAAACTGTAAAAATTGCCTGCAGCGGTTCCCTATTTGCATGGAAGGTTGACTAATGCAATTTCCCAACGATCTAATCCTAATTGTTTCTCTTACCACCCTTTTAACATCGTTGCTCTTAACAACTACATCCGTTCCAGACCAATCCGTTGTGCAGTTTCTACACTCCTCCAGATGCTTAGCCAACTCCGAATTTGCTGCATTATTTTTACATCTCTTGTATGCTCTGTTAAACGTTCGTTCAAACACCGAGAGGTTTGGCCCACATACTTAGAACCACACGTCAAAGGAATCTCATACACCACGCCTACGTACACGGCAACGACATGTTTCTAGCGCCATTCTGACAAGCCTTCTGAACCGTTCTCAAAAGGTGTGCAGATGTGTCTAACATAAAGTGTGTACAGAGGACAGGAAATTGTAAACAACAGCATTGTATAATTAACCCGGAAAATGTAGTGGTGTCGAAGAAATTGGAAGAATTCTTGGGTAGAGGTCCGAAGTACTGTGTAAACGTTAAGCCGTCTAGAGTCGACGTGTTTTCTGACATACAGTCAATCGCAAGGGTTGTGGATAGTGAGGAGAAACTTGCGTTTGTCGAAGATGCGGTAGGACGCATGGAAAAATTGATGGGAAACGCGTATCCCATTGATAGGAGGAATTTCAAGGATGTGAGAGCGGTGAAACAAGAGTTAGAAAGGAGTTCGTTAAAACTGTTGCAGACAGATAAAACAGGAAGGTTTGCAGTTTTGCCTGTACAGGCCTTTCAGAAGAAGTCGGAGGAAGCGTTGGGGTCATTGTTTAATGAATGGAAGGGAAATATTGGGAAGCTGAGGAAGAGCATTTGCGAGGTTTTTCTGGAGGAAAGCATGGAAGAGGTAGCGAAAAGCGTTTTGAAACCGTTGCGTTCAACGCTCAACCTAAAATTCTTTTTGAAGGATCACAAGATTGAAATGCCCCTGCGTACCGTTGTTAATGAAAATGGGACGTGGCAGAAGGTGGTTTCATGCTTCTTACAGCGGGGTTTGAAGTTAGCTAACTTGGAAAAGTCAATTGCCTTAAAGAACTCTAGTGAGTTGATTGAGGTAATGGAAAAGTTTCACGGAAGGAAGTGCGCGATATTATCCATGGACATCAAGGACCTTTATTACTCTTTAGAGAAAAGCAGACTAATGAATAGAGTGAGGATTGCCTTGGAAGGGAACCTTATTAAGTTTCAATCAGGAACAGGATTAGCGGTGGATAGTTTTCTTTCGGTGCTAGACCTTTATTTAAAGTCGACGGTATTGGAATACGAAGGTCGCAAATTTGTGCAAAAAGAGGGAGTCTGTATAGGTTCGTCTGTAGCGCCTTTGTTAGCGGAAATTTACTTAAACACGGTGGACCAGCAAGTGTATGACAGGATAGAAGAGTTGTCTCCGAAGTGTTTTGTGAAAAGATTTGTGGATGATATCTTAGTTTGCTCTGTTCAGGAAGGGTTGGACCAAGTTTTAGAACAAGTAATAAGGTCAGCGGCGCCAGAGTTGAGATTCACGGTAGAGAGGCCAAGGGGCGAGGTCCTGCAGTTTCTCGACCTGCGTTTACATTTGGAACGAGGTCTTTGTTGGGAGTATGGGAAGGTAAACCCAAAACCGGTTTTGTCAAAGAGTAGCTGTCACTCGAAAAATGTAAAAGCCGGGGTAGTCAGATCGTTGATTAGTAATGCTTTGGTGAGATCATGCATGCATTTCGGACCGGAGGCACTAAAAAACCAGTGGGACAGACTGGTAATGGCAGGATATGGGGAAGTGTACATCAAAAGGCAGATTGCCCTACAGTGCAGGGAGAAAAAGAGGGCGACGCAAGAAATCAGGAATAGGTACGCTGTGGTTCCGTATTGTCACGAGGTGTCCCACAATCTTAGAGCATGTGCGAAAAAATATGGCGTGGATGTCGTGTTCAGCACGGATTTTAGGTTAGATAGATTGACACCTTTTGAAACGGTTCAGAGGGGCTGTCAGAAGGCGCATAGGGAAAAGTCGGTGCCGTGTAGCGTAGGCGTGGTGTATGAGATTCCTTTGGCGTGTGGTTTTAAGTATGTGGGCCAAACCTCTCGGTGTTTGAACGAACGTTTAACAGAGCATAAAAGGAATGTAAAAAATAATGCAGCAAATTCGGAGTTGGCTAAGCATCTGGAGGAGTGTAGAAACTGCACAACGGATTGGTCTGGAACGGATGTAGTTGTTAAGGAGAGCAACGATGTTAAAAGGGTGGTAAGAGAAACAATTAGGATTAGATCGTTGGGAAATTGCATTAGTCAACCTTCCATGCAAATAGGGAACCGCTGCAGGCAATTTTTACAGTTTTAAGAGGTTTTTTTTTTTGTATTGTTTGTGGGGGTTATTTTGGAGGTGACCTGTTTTGAGTGGGATGTGGGTGTGGGCTGTGGTCCTGTGTATTATGAAGACACAAAGGCGTTGTTTGAAGTCTTTGTGTGCCATATCGTCTGCTAGAACATTTCACTTGGAAACGTTGGAAGTGTCCGTCTGGTGTGTATTGTTTGTGGGGTTATTTTGGAGGTGACCTGTGTTGAGTGGGATGTGGGTGTGGGCTGTTGTCCTGTGTATTGTGAGGACACAAAGGCGTTGATTGAAGTCTTTGTGTGCCATATCGTCTGATAGAACATTTCACTTGGAAACGTTGGAAGTGGCCGCTTCTTTTGTGATAGTGTGGAACTTGTAAAGTCTCGGTGCAGAGGACAAGGTCGTTTGTGATTGGTTGGTGACGACGAGAACGGACTATATAAGAGGAGGTTGTTGAAATAAACTAGTAGCTGAGTTTGAGACCTGTCTGTTTTTCTGTCACTTTTGCTCTTCTAAAAAACCCCCAGTCTCAGGGTAAACGACGAAATGGCTACATAACTTCTTGCTTATTTATTTATACTATAGTGATGCAGTAAACCGCACCCATGACCACTGGTATAAAAGAGAGAAAGAGAGTACAATGAAGTCGTCTGCATCGCGCAAAAAAAGTGTCCTGCGCGTTTGGCAAGAAAGTATTCAGGATTAAGGACTGCATTGCGCACGAAAGTGCATGTTCTTTTGTCCATAAAAAAAAGGTAAGGGGGAAGGTACATTCCTGGTTAGAGAAGTTAGAAAAAAGTAATTATTTGAGTTATGACGCGGAAGATTTCGGTAGCTGCGGAAGTGCAAAAGTAAGACTCTAGACTGATTCACATGTTGCAATTTTAACACGTTAAGGAGCTCGTGTTGCAAAAGATCCGGCGACAGCGTCGGTGGGACCAAAAAATCCCATAATGCAACTAGCGCAGCCACGTGTGTCACACGTGACGTCACACGTGGCTGCGAGCGTTGCATTATGGAATATACCCGCTAAATTTGTCGGAAACCTTTTCATGCCAAATTTAGCGGGAAATGTTCCCGCCAAATTTAGTGGAAAATGTTTCCGCGAAATTTAGCGAAACTTTTTCCACCAGATTTAGCGGAAAGTTTACCTGCCAAATCTAGCGGGAAATTTCCCGCAAAATTTAGCGGGATGATGGGGTCATGACGTCACAGTCACTTGTGACGTCACGTGACACGTGACGCTACCGAGTAGACCACGCACACACGCTTGCACGGCTTGGGAACAAGCACGCATTAAAATGAGAAGGTTTTGCGAACGGGACCCGATAACGCTATCGCATTCCACTTTTAAAGGCGAAGCTTAAGCGTTTCCCAATTTTTGCTTGCTGGGCTTCAACCCAAGTAGACGCTGTTTTCCCAATAAAGGCGTTCCGCAAAGATTGCACCTGAGAACTTCGCGAATCAAGCCTGCCGTGAAAAAGCTTCGCGGATTTTTTTATCGTGTTTTGTTCTTCATCTTTAGCGTACTTGAAATACGTTCTCTTCTCTGAAACCCCAACTTGGAAGAGGCACAGAACATCCTGAGTTCAAATTCCAGCCCTGCCCGTAATGATGCGGACGATCATCGTACCGAAACCCCGTGTACACATCACCGCGCACTCGCCTTTAAAGACTGTGTAAGAGCTGAGGAGTACCACATACTGTACTTCATTTTGTTTCATTTCTTAAAGTGAAAACTAGCAGACGTAAGCAAAAATGGTTTTCTGTTCTTTACTGCTGCACTTGTCTTTATTCTTAATGTAGTCAGGTTATAAAAGTCATGACTTAGTAACTTACTGTCTACCTGACGTTACCAAACGTACAATAACCACAGAGTGTAACGGTTTGGTGACAATCTGTCCTGCCAAGGCTGTTTTTGTAACAGCTATTTTTTTTTTGCTTTTTTTTTGTTTGAGCTGTTATGTTTTTGCCACTATAGGAGGTCGGTGACCCGTCAAGCTGTTTTCACAGCTTTTTTTCCCCGGCTTTGATGAAAAAAAAATAAAGGCATTATTATTATTATTATTATTATTATTATAATTTTCTGTTTTTTGGTCAGTCTTTTTTTTTTCTCGTTAACGATTTTTATTTAACTGGCATTCTTGAATTCAGCACAGGGAAGCAGCGCCTTTAGACGGTCATCGCCGTATATATACGCCGGTGATTACGCATTTGAAAATGGCCACCTAGGCACAAAACTGAGCCTCGGGAGATGTTGCTATTTTTCGCCTTTGGGCGGACTATAATCGTTATACTCGCAAGGGGTTTCGCTTTGCTGGGCTATTTATAGTTTTCAAATTAGACGCTCCGCGCACGTGATGCTCACTTCGCACAACGGCCGCTCGGGCGTTAGTGCCAATGGGAGCACTGGATCTTCCGATTCAAACTTCCAACTCTTTTAGTAATTAAATTTATAGAACTCATCATGCGATTAAGACGCTCTGTAAAGTACCTCTGGTTATGAATCTGAAGCCGCTGGGATGTCGCGGAAGCGGTTGCGCCAAAATGAAACCGAATGGAAGAAAGGAGACAACTTTTTGCCTTCAATGTTTTCTTTTAATTCTTCGAAACCTAAATAACTTACAAGCACTCTATGTGCTACCACTTCATAATTAAAACCAATCTGTGAATTTACCTTTTTTTTTACATAATATTCGCTTGTACGCAAAACCCGACCATCAAAAAATGTAGTGCGAAAAAAGAAAAAAAACTCGACCTTTAAAGGGGTAAGTTTGTTTTTATGTTCTAAAGTTTGAGGGCATTATACTTTACTCGGCCGAATATTAGTTTGAAGCTAATGTTATCATTTTATTTAGTTTGTATCAATTAGCGTATTGCAACAATTTCTTTCAAAAGTAATTTATTCAATCTCGCACGTTAAAACAGTACTTCTTACAACTTCCCTATGCAGATGGGTTGCACTACCTTCAAAGAATGACGTCGGACGCCTGCAACTACCATGCGGATAGTCGAGGCAATCCCCACTTGCCATGTATTTCTATTCACTTCTCGTGGATGCAAGGCTACGCCCGCACGACCCTTAAAACATCCCAAACAACAGTCATAGGAACGCTGTCTTCTGAGTCCAGCGCAGGGCACCGCTTGAAGAAAAATCAATCAATCAATCTGTTATTAGTTGAGTGTCCAGGAACAACCTCTTGGTTCTTAGTGCTGGCGCACGCCTGGGGAAAAAATATTAGGACAAAGACACTAGGGCAGTGGTGGAACGCTGTCCACCAGTCTGACACTAGAACAGTCACAAATTAGAAGACAGTCTCAGCAGCAGGAACAAGCAGAGTAACAGCGTAGAAGCTACACCAAAGCTTGTATTTTATAAATAAAGGCAAGTAGCATGATATCGTTGGGACAAAAAAGTACTTATCAACCATTTCCAAGCATTAACTGCTTGCAAAGAAAGAAATCGAAAGTTCTGCAGCACAAACCCATAACGAGTGCGTCACAGCGCATGTTGTAGTACTCCGCCGATCTAAGAATAGGGCTTAATCGATTAAAATGTCGAGATATATTTTGTATAAAACAATGATTGATGCGATGCCAGGTAGGCACACATGCAACTCCTCCCTTACAAAAATTTTCAGTGAGCCTCAATTGAGGTTTTGATGTGTTCTTATAGAATACATTTCAAACTCAATTGAAGCCCATTGATAATTTTTGTAACAGTCACTTCTATCAAGAGGCTGGGAGAGTTCATAGAACCGTGAAAAACCTTCAATAAAAACAACAAATCAGCCCGACGCTGACGCAGGCTCTGCCGTTCCACACATCTGAGGCATACTCAAATTGCGATCTCACTAACAAGCGGTACCATCTCAGAAAAGTAAAAGGATTTTTAAATTCCTTCTGTTATGCGACCTGTGGCGCCTAACGTGGGGAGAAACGAGTTTACAGCTCTTGTTATTCGATCATCAAACCTCAAGCTCGAAAAAACACAACTCCCATGTCTCTCTATTTCCCGCGAAAATGGCATTCAATGGCTTCCGCGAAAGTTTTCTAACTTTGTTTTCGATTCGTTAAGTCAAAAATCATTAGCCAAACAAAAATTTCAAAAAAACAACAACAAAAAACACATGCGTCTTTTTGAAGCTTAATGCAATCATCAGTGCTAACTACTTGTTTGTAAAGTTTTATGTCATCTGCATACTGCAGAAATGAAGACTTAGAAAACCGGAGAAAACGTCGTTTACGAAAATAGAGAACAGAAGGGGACATAAAACAGATACCTGAGGAACGCCAGATGGAGCCCTGTAAAATGAAGAGGCTATACTGTGAACCCGGGCGTATGCGATTCTATTTGTCAGATAGTTTTTAATCCAGTCAAGAACTGAGCCACAGACACCGTAGGGGAAAGCTTCGCTAGGAAGTAGTGCGGTTAACAAAGTCAAAAACCTTGCTCAAGTGAAAGTAGATAACATCCAGGTGACCTTTATAACCAATGACCTGATATGCAGTGTACATACAAATCGTGATAATTGTATACTCCCTTTCTTTTTATGCTGTACCACAGAGAAGGCTAGAAGCACGAGCTCATAGCGTTGGGAGCGGCTTTTAATGCACGAGAGCTTGTGCCGCAGAGATGTGCCCTAGAGCAAGGAACTCGCGCTTGTAGCCTTTCCTGCGGTACATCATAAGGTGAAACCGAGCATAGCAGTAGACCTGCAAGATATAAAGTCGTGTTGGTTAGGGATGGCTAGGTTACGAAACTTTAAAAATGAGAATTAATGTATGACCATTTCAAAGACCTTGGAAACCGAAGAGAGAAGAGAAATAGGTCTATAGTTAGGGACATGAGCCCCACTTCCTGTCTTAATACTGGAACGATAACGGCTATTTTCCACGTTTCTGGAAATATCCCTGACCTTAAGGAGTTATTAAATGTAGCGTACAAAATGGGCGTGAATATTCTAAGATAAGATATAATAATTGCTGAGAATATCTATCGTTCTCCGCAGATAATGTGGCTCTGATTTTTTAATACATAACCCAATACAGTCTTCATCGACATGATTGCTACTGAGCAAGTCGCCGAACCCAGCCAAGCGAGGCAACGTAGGAGACGTGCAGTCGGAGCCATTTTTATAGACTGAACTAAAGTGAGCTGCAAACAACCCAGGTACACTCCCCGCATCGCCTCCATAAAAATCCAGAGTTATCTCAGACCTTACGTTCATTCCAAGGCGAGGTCTAGCGTACTTTCAGAATTCCTTGAGATTTTTCACAGTGACTGATTCTACAGACTCTCGGTGAAGTCTCCGGTCACGGTTAATTAAATGCTTGCATTGCTTTCTGCAACTCTTAAATTCTGCTTCCCATTTTTGGAAACCGTTTTTTTTTTTTTGTGCAAGTCTTTTTTCGTTTAAGAAAGTTTTTGGTTCTGAGAAAAAACAGATAGAAAAGTGAGAATTATTTTACGTTCTCAACGGAATGTATATGCCCATAGCCCCCAGAACAATTCTCGTGATGCGAGTGACTTGCTCGTTATCGAGCGGCTCAAGAACAGATTCCCGGTTTACATCCGTAAAATAATGGCACCTTACAATGTAGTAAGCTGCCGAGAAATTATACGAGGTGTGAGGAAGGCATTGTTGAGAAAGAGGAGCGCAAACGAGTGAAATACGGGAGAACACTACACCAAGTGCAGGATATGATTATATTGTCAGAAATGACAGAGGATGAGGTAGGAGAAAACAGAACGAACTAAAAATTTAATGAGGGCAAACTTGTGCCAGAAACGAAAAAGAGCACCCGTCTAGAATGCAGCAACAAGCGTCGGCGGTGGCAGCAGAAAAGCGACGATGCATCGGCGTAACAGCTGATCATTGCTATAAAGAGTCAGTTAATGAATCGGCAATTAGGCGCTCGGCTTTTTATCTACTATGCTGGTCATTTCGAATATTCGACCTAGAATGTTCGTGGAAGAGCTAGGGCGAGACTGACTAGGCAAGGTCATTCTGGCCTCCTTATCTTTAACGCTCGGGGTGAGAGTATACGCGAACATTCTATCGCAGTTTTTACCTCAAGAACCCTAGTAAAAAAAGTATGGCTTCGCGCGGAGCGTTACTGATTTCCCCCTTTGTGTAGAGAATTAAGATATGCGCAGGTGAATTGTAGATTAGATATATGTTATCTTACTAAGACGTACACGTTCCAAACGCAAAAAGCATCGCTTTTTCCTCGGACAAACCAAATGTAGTAAGAACTACTTCGCTCCGCGTATGAACAATGCGCAAAACCAGCTTATTTTTTTAGGTGAAAACGGGTTTATACCTTTCCAGCGACAGTCTCGAACGAAGCGATTTACAGCGGGCTCCCCTGGTGATGAGAGTGTACGGACTTTCCGGATTTTCTCGCCAGTCGGCTGTGGCAGCCTGCGTAGGCGCAATTTCGGATGCTGGCGGCGGCTAAATTGATACGTTTTATTCTTTTTTTAGTGTTCTATGGCGAATGGGATTTCTCGAGTTATTTAAAAAAGCATTGACTATTTTTGGGAACTAAAACAAACAAATGAAAGCTATTTTTGGTAGGTCTGTGCACGACGGAACAAATGCAACTGGAATATTTGCTTCGTTTTATGTTTCTTTTTTTACGACACCATACACTTATTCCTGTCAATCTGCAAATGTATTAACTGTCGAAAATATTTGGCTACACAGGCTAGCCGAACTGCATGGGTATTCCACGCTCACAACATGAAATTCAACGAGTCACATCAATCGACCAACATCCATTGTACGTACCCCACGGTGTCGCGTTATCCGTTCAAGATTTCAAATAACACAGCATATGCAATACACAGTATCGACGATAGTCACTTCACGACGACCAGATGAAATCCGGCTTGTTTTGGGGTACGTTTTAGGAGAGCTGCTTTTTTAACCGCGCCAAAGCAAATACGAACGTGTTTATTCTTTCCCCACACCCTGAGCCGACCCGACCCTATCAGCTATTTTTCGAAAGGACCGGGAACATAGGCGGGAGAGTTTGTCGAAGATTATCTCAGCGGAAATCATTCTCGAAGAATGTCGAATGGCCCTTGTCGCGGCCTGCTTGACGTTCGCTTTCTTCGTTCTTCCAGCGAAGGCTGAGCGGGCTGCGAGCCCTCGTATTCCCTGGTTCTCACAGTGAAAGATAACAGAAAGAGGGTAAGCATCCTGATCAGGCAAATAAAGTAAAGCTTTCAAGAAAAACCGGCCAACTGGGAATGCACAATGCCGTTGGGGAGTCGCGCTGGCCGGGTTTCCACAGCTCAGGCGGGTTGCAGTCTTGCAGAAATTTCTGACTGATAGGGGTCGCTCGAGTCGCAAAATGGCGGCGGCCAGAGAGCTCTTTTTGCAAAAGTCTAACGGAGAAGCGTATCTTCTCGATCATGCACGCGGCAATATCTTCAGGGACCAATGGGGACTGACTCAGAACGACGCAAATGCATTCCCTACTGAAAAAAAAAAAAACATATCTAAGGATTTTCCCTGGTTGTTAAGAACATAAGTGTCCCGGAGCGTTAGAGTGTCCCATTAGAAAAATATTGCACCCAGGTAACTCATTCAGCGTATTCGCAATGTCAACAAGATACCTGTTAAAATCGTGAGGTTTGAGGAGGAAGATAGAATAAACCGATTGTTCCAAGCTTTGGGCACTCGATATGAACCCATGCACGCTCAAGGAACCCTTCTAAATCCTCTTTGTTTTATGGCCTGTGAACCGCTATCATCACGCCGGCTCGTGTGCTAACTCACGGAGAAAAGTCACGATCGCGACAAGAAACTTTAAAAGAGGGCGGAAAGTAATCTACATGGCTAATGGTGGGACACAGCAACGAACGTTTTGATAAAGCAGACTCATCAGTGTTCCTGACAATCTCCTTGGCCAGTGCCGAAAGTGCGTCGTCACGACAGACTTCCGACGCTGCTTAGTTGGCTCTATTGTATTGTACACTGCTAGGAAAAGCTAATAAAACCCCAATGAAAAGCTAGTAACTGCAGCAGTTCCTACAATTGTAAGGCGAAAGCCTTTATGTCTCATTGTTCAGCCGACTTTCAAAGTCCTCGAACGAAACTACGTCGGCGGCACGAAAGGTACCAAAACGTTTACGTGACCACTCAGTGGATGACTAAGCGAATTAAGATGATGAATCAACAGACTGAGAACGATGACTCGGCACATTGAGAAGTATGACTCAGCACATTAAGAAGGATGACTCCGCACATTAAGAGGGATGACTCTGCGAGTTAATCATGTCTCAGTCTTTAATGAATCGGTGCTTGGGCTTTCGCCTTCAAGTCATCTTAGGGATCACATAAGAGACCCTGTGAATTTTTCCTGACCGTTACTACCTTTGCACTGGTACTGAATCAAGCGCGCGACAGGTACTAACTTCAGCTGATATGCGGGGAAGCGAAAACATGGCTGCTAGGAACCTATCGGGGCACTGTTTTATAGACTGTCGCAAATAATAACTGTGTGTTACTCTTACTTCTTCCTAATATATGCATTCCTTAGAACGTTTAACAACTATATAGGAGAACAATATTGCAGCAAAAGCAGCATCATATTTGTAACATTGTTCACGGACGAGGTGGTCACTGACCAACCAACTTCTTTCAAATATTCCGCATAAAAAAGGCCTGGGTAACCATTGGGGGCAGCGATTAGGTCAGCGTGTCGTCGCGTGATGAGTGTTTTGCGTGTGTCTCATCTGTGTTCTAATTCCGTGGCTCTGTTAGATGCATAATACGTGTGGTAATGTGCATGTAAGCAGCTTAAAAAAGAATCTGTCACAGCGATAATATTTTTTGCCAATTTTCAATTTGACGTTGTTTAGCGCCACCTGGGTCTTGCGAGAGTTATTGCAAGTTACTAGCTAAAAGTAATGAAGTATACTAGGATGACTAGTAACCGTCACTAGCTTCTTGAGCTAGTAACCGTTTCTAGCTTGACCATTACAACCTAGGATCTCTAGGTACCTAGAAACATATGTGAGAAGCAGTTACTAGCTTTTACCTAGTAAATACTACTAGCTTTTTTTTTTTTTAAGGAGTGTAGCGTCGTCTGCGGTCGGACTTAAAAAGAGGAATAGTAAGCGTTTCATTGAACCACCAATTCCGGTGTTCGTAGTTACCACTCCTTAAAGCGACCCTCGTTAGAATACTGCTGCGCAGTGTGGTCGCCTCCTCAACAACACCTCCTCAACCGCCTAGAAAGTGTGCAGCGTCGTGCATCACGCATCATCTGTGCTCGTATCCCAGGCCATACTGATATAGCGTACCCCGCGAGGTTGAAGGTCCTTGGCTGGCGTCCTCTCGACCAGCGGGGAAGAATTTCGCGGGTCCGTATGCTGTGCCATCTGCTCGACGGGTCACTTCCTGGCAACAGACTGTCTGCCCTCGTACGTGTCAGCAAAAGGACCGGGCAGCCTCAACCACTCCGTGGCAGGACTCTGCGACACAGCGAATCATTGTTGCCTGCGGCTATCAGGGACTTTTTGACCATGCCATTGGCTGCCCGTAGTCCTCTGCCCAAGGAGCCTGAAGAGTCCCAGGCTCTCTGTAGAGTCTTCGCAAGACAAATGTCTTCGAGCCAGGGTTAGGCGCCGCTCACACACTAGCGGTGGAGTGGGACCGGGGGGGGGGGGGCCTTTTGGGCCTTTTGCGACGTCTTGGGACCGAATGCACTGCTGCGGAGCTGGTCCTAGAACGTCGCGGGGGGCTTGGGGGCCGGTCTTGCCTCTCTCCGTCCTACTCGGTTGCGGGTCTGAACTGGGCTCTAATCTAAACTGGCGCAAACTTTCAGCTTTCTCACCCTGTATTTAGCTTCATTGTCATCATCTCATTTCCTTGTCACATCTTATTTCAGTTTTGTGGACGTCATTTTGTGACTCTTATGTACACGGCGGCAGGCAAGCAGGCGCACAGGCGTAAGGGTTTTAACCTCTCTGCTTCGCCTTGCACGCTGCCGTGTACGTGCCTGATCTGTGCAAAATAAATCAAATCAAATCAAATCAAAGTGCAACAGAGTATAATGTTTTGTACTCTAGGAGATGTTGGTCCCCCACGACGAAGCAGCTATGAAGGAAGAGCGTGCTCCAAAGACGACTTTGGCGAAGCGGCCACGCAGTATCTACTACCTAATCCAGTAAAGCTTGCGTACACTTGGTGTCCGCTCTTCCAAATTTGAGGTGGGGAGCTTCAGTTTCGTGAAAGTAGGATGTCAAGTCACGTCTTTTGTCAACAACATCAACTTCGCGTATGTTTGACTAAAGGCGCAATGTGCGTCTCATAATAACGGAGTGGTGCAATGATTTTAGTTTTGCCAGGAACTGCAGCGTGTTACTTGTTTTTTATCGTCTATATCACCTCAAGTACAAAAGATATTTCCTCTTTTCCCTAAGTAGCGGGATTCCAACATATAATCGAAAAACAAAGAACGGTCTTCTTCCCGAGCTGCAGCCGGGGGCTGCAGCCAAGAGAACCACGGTGTTACGTCGTCATGAGATACGCTTTAGTAAATCAGCAAGTTGTACAGTTTTCTGCTCAGTTTAAAGCTAAGGTATCTAAATCTTGTTGTCATAACATTAATGACTGTTTCAAAAGCATTTTATCGTCGTCAAAAATAATTATACCGAGTGCGTCTGTGGCACCGCCTTCGGACTTTGAAACGCATCCAACAAACCATCTCCTAACCGCTGGTCCCGTGGCAAAAGGACGAGATCTGCTACCGGTGTCGAACAGCTATGCCAACTTATGGTATCTCAAAGTGGTCCAACCTTACCTTGAAAAGTGCTTTGAATCCGGATTCAAGGTGAAAACTTCGAACCTCTGAAGATCAAAAAGAAAGTTTGTGAGCGTGTTCGAGGACACAACCGGAAGCTCTTAATACCCCATCAACACATCACTGCGTACGTGACTTTGAGGATGATTTTAAAGCTGAGGGGTACCACAAACTTCATTTTGTTTCATTTCTTAAAGGGGAGACTTCAACGAAATATGAAATATGCCCGTCGTGTTCAGAACTAGGATGAATATTATCCACAATATCCGTAAATGACAATCGCAGGTTTGTATTTTAAGCCTAGTGGCTGTATGTTTCGCTATAAACAGCCCACTCTGGCAAACGCTCGGAGAGCAGTCAGAGGAGAGCACGCGAAATCCCTCGCAATCGTGACGTAGTTCGTCTCGGTACGAGCAAAGCTGCGGCGAGGCTGACGTCGAGAGGATGTCGTAGTCGTTTCAGCCACCGAAGCAACTGCTTTTGTACAAATTTCGAGTGACAGGTTAATATTCTATAATCTTGTAGAGGGACAATAGCGACTTCTGGGACACACAAAGGAGATTCTGGGGGAGGAGAATTCCTCCTTCCCCTTTTCTCGCGTCATGGCCGGAGGCGAGGGAGTTATCGTCACTAACTGTCAAGGTTCCCAGACGGGCATTACAAACGAGGCGTTAGCGACATCCACCAGGTGCTCTTTGCTAATCGTTTATTTCGTTTTAAAATTCTTTTTCGTGTCTTTTTCAAAAAGAGATTGGTGTGTCCGATGTGATACTGCTACTTTCAACACCAAAAAATAAGCGCCGACATTTCGTTGTAGTATCCCTTTAAAGTGAAAACTAGCCCAGGAAAGCAATATTATTTTTCCTTCTTTATTCTACAGGTATAATTGAGACTAACTCCCACAATTAAATAGTTTAATTTCGAAAATCGTGGCACGGCCCCTTTAATTGCACGAAGACTCAACACGATTCGTAGGTTCCCTTCAAATCGCTCTCTCGTGATAAAACCATTGTTACGACCTTCGGGTAGCAATGCGTGCCGGCCACAGTCCCCTCCATACTGTTTACGCGCGACTGACACGAGCAATAACTAATATGTCGTATATGCGTTATTGCAAGCGTTATGAGCCAACTAACCTGAGCAATTTATTCCTGGTAACGTTAGCCAACGTCTTACGCTGATTCATGGTCCTGTCTCGACCGCCTGCTATTCGTAACAGCCATCGAGTTACGTATTATGTAGAGCTCCGTTGCCTCTCCTAAGGCTCCCTGGCTATATATATATGTTCGTTGCGTTGCGACGTTCGACAGATTCCCGCTCATGATTCAGGGCCACCGACCGGGCTAGTCTGTGGAACCTTCTTCCCACGGGACTCATTTGCACACGCGACGCACTCATCTTTGAGGCGTCGGTGCTGGTCGAGGCCGAAGACGGCAGACGCATTGGCTACGGGAGGAAATTGGACGCTTCCGAAAAGAGAAGGCGTGCTTGGCGCCCAAGAACGACGCCAAGTGGTCGATACGGTCACTCACGGGACCGCCGCAAGCCACGGCCCAGAATGGGCGTTCTTCTTCATAAAACGCGCGCTGCGATCGAAGTTCCGTTTTCATGGGACCATGCGCTCCTTCCCGAGGGGGCGTCGTCTTTCCGCCGCAGCCTCGTTAATTAATTCTGCGGCCCGTAGGCGTTCATGGACACCTAGAAGACAAGGCCTACACATTACGTCACCATTAGCCCGACCCGCCACGAGCTAAATACCGGCTGAAGCTTGAGGAGAGTAGCCCTGCGTTGGCTGAATTGTCTGCGTTGGTAACGCAGACAATTCAGCACTAAGCCTTTCTACCTATACTCCGTTTCGCACCAAGTCCTAACGCAGCCGACGGTAAAGAGATGCTGAACCAAACATTTCAGTGTCTATAAAGGTGGCGCACTATCTTTCCATGAGACAGCAGCCGTCGTTGCCCGCGAGCACATGCAAGGAAATTGACGTCATCATATCCCCCATTCAACCTTATTAAGCGTGAAGGGGGGATATGATGACGGTCAATTTTGTTGCGTGTGCTCGCGCACTCCGGCGGCTGCTGGCTCATGGAAAGATAGTGCGCCACTTATTGTAGACACTGAAATGTTTGGTTCAGCATCCCTTTAAAGGCCGACGTACAACCTCGGTTTTCTGTGGGGAACAAAGTCCTCTTAGCGCTCCCCTCTCCTAAGCGAGGGGAGCCAAGTTGGGGGAATGTAAAAAGTGGAGAGGATGTAAGAAAGCAGGAGGCGGGCAAAAGTGGAAAGCGCGAAGTGTACGTCGGTTTTCAAGGTCCGATGGAGCTAATGAAGCAGCGCCAAAAGTGCGTCGTCGCCGCCCTCGTCGTCTTGTGCTTTTGCTATCACCAGATAAACCTTTAGACCGTTCCACTAGGAAGAGCGGAGAAATAAAAAAAAATACCCTCCCCTCTCACCCCGCGCGTCGCCTGCTCCGCTGAGTGGTCTGTACTCGTTGGCTGTACCTAACATCCGGCTGGCACTCAAACTCTTCTTTAATAACTGATAAAAAAAAAGGAGACATTGCTGCTGCTATAGCAGCGCCGGCTACCTTGAACTTGAGTGATTAGGTCTGAGTTCACGTTACACACTCGGTTTAGAATCGCATCATTTTGGAAATTTCAAGCGGAGATGCGCGGATTTTGGTATGCAAGTTATCGTGTAATATTATGCGCGATAAAAATACTAACCGGGTCCAATACACAGTATGCGAAACTGCTTGGTGGTCTGGAAGCACTGTGCACCCGGCCATCTTGGTAGCGTCAAGTATCTTTAGTTTTGGCTTCGCAGCATTTTCAGGGCATGGACACTGCCACTATGTGCGATTCGGAAACTTCATTGTTTTCTGACTTTCGATTACCCAACGTGGACAAAGGACTAGGCCGTCATGCCTTTCATCGCTAAGGACACTTTTAATTCTTTTTTCGATGCGAATACGCTTGAAGTCGTACTGTTTAGTGGTAGACTTCTCCACGCCAATACATGCGACTCAAGGTTAGTTGTTGTTGGTTTATTTTAATTGTTACTGGAAAAAGATTTTTTTAAAAAAGCTTTGTGTTCTTTTAAAGGAAACTGTGCCCTGGGCAGACTTGGGAAGTAATCAGTTACAAGTAACGGATTACTTGTAATCCGTTACTTTTTTATGTAATTTTGTAATTGCGACGTTACTTTCTTTCGGGAGTAATTTGTAATGTAATTGCGTTAAAAAATATTGGTGACTGATTACTTTAATTACTCGTTACTTTTTAAAAATATGAGCATAATACAGTAACTGGAGAAATACGAGCCGAACATTCAGTAGCATAAAGAGAGGAAGTTCAACAATATAGAAAACATCAGGAAGGGAAGTATAGCCGAAAAGAAAACACGGTTTTTTGTATGGCCGGTCATTAGAACAACTAGAAAAATGGGCAAGGCATGTACAAATATACGAAAGACAAAGATCAAGTAAGACAACGCCGAGTAGGCTCTCCGTCGCCTTCCATCTAGTTTTTCTTTTTCTTCCCGGCAGGAGAAAGCTCTTCGTGTTTATTTGTTTTTGTCTTTTACACCGTCTCACCCTTTCCAACTTCTTCGACGTCTCCCGCCTCCTGCACAGACATCAAACGCGGGTCCGTACCCCCTCGATGCGCGGGTTCACAACTCGCGTAACAGATGATGGAGCCTCGCGCGAGGAGGTAAAATGCTCTTTGTCTTTGATGTGCGCTACTGTATTCTAGCACGCTCTTGAGGCACCTCTGAAAGGCGACCGGCGAGAGGATAAGAACATCGTCTTTGATGGTACGGACGATACTTCTTTTGGTTTACTTCTGTGGGCATGGTGGTCGAATCCACTCGCTTTACAGTCAACTGTCAACATAAAGGGGGGGGGGGTTGTCGGGCAATCTAAGGAGTGCTGACAGAGAGAGAGAGAGAGAGAAAAACGCTTAAAAGTGGTGTGATCCTCTTGTTTTGCGAGACCGATGGCCACCACTTCTCTCGCTCTCTATGCCCTCCCGTCGCCTGGCCTCCACGAATATTGGTATGAAAGTGAGAACCGATGAACTATCGATAACCCGTAACCACCACTTTTTCTCTGACTGGTCGAGTATTCGGTCATGGAGTGTCCGTTGTCTCCATGGCCTTCTCTTAATGAGATGTTCAAAATTTAGAACATTAAGGAGAACGGAAACCTAGAGTTTCAGTGCATACTTTGCTTGCCAAAAAAACACACATTGTCATCAGCAAGAAAAACAAACTAATCTATGGAAACACATCAAGGTAAGGTGGGACACCTGCATTCTGCATTGGCTATACATTGTAACGATAGAACCAAGTTTTTCTTTTCTTATGAATAACCGGCGAAACACCCGAGTCAAAAGGAAGCTTTCGTAGATCGACTCTTTAGCTCGGAATCTCGTAGCGGAGGTAGACGCTGCTACTGAGCATGCGCACCGCTAGCTTTGTCTGCACGATTCCCAGATCATTTCCGGAGGCCGTAAGCTAGCGGGATGGCGGGTGTGGTTGCAGCTTTCGGTGCCATGTCAGCTTACAGCTGAACGGATTGCACCTACACTCTTTCTCTTAAATACAATATTTTATTTTTACA
>JAZHYW010045585.1:0-78663 GCA_037355805.1 Ixodes ricinus
TACGACGCCGCATATTTAGATATGGATAAGCTTCGTACCGTCGTTCCACTTTTCTCGCCCACATCAGAGATACACCGGCGCTTCTTCGGGGTAGTCTAACTTTCCGCTGCCAAGATATCCAACGTAAATTTTTTCGCTGTATTCGCACAATAAAGTCGTCTCACACAGAAAGGAGTGGACCATATTGTATTTTGCAGATTACGCGCACAAAGTCTGGAATGCTTTAAAATCCCCGTACTCCGCCACTCTGCCGAGAGCTGAGGATTGTCTCACCGTTCCGGTGAGAAAATAACATGTCGTCAAACCAATTGCTCGATTTTATGTGCAAAAAGCATGGTGGAAGTTCGGATTCGCTCACCTTCTTGCACCAATATTGGCAATGTCGGTTTAAGAAAGCAGCGAATCCAAGATTCCAATTTGCTCTTCAAGCACATCATGAAACTAAATAAACTCATCATTGGACGCCATCTACTATCTCACCGGAGCGATGGGGCAACCTGTGTGGAAGAGAACAGTTGTGTCCCTCGGCTCCCTGCAAAGTACAAATTAGCAGGCCTCCATGACAACTCACGTCACCTGACAACTTATGCAATCTTGTGCGCCGCAAGGATGAGGACAAAAAGAAGAGAACAGGACACAAACAAGGCCTTGTTGTGTCCTTGTTCTTTTTTTTTTCCTCGTCCTGCTGCGCAGCAAGATTGCATAAGATTAGTCAAACCAACTCTGCCCAAACAACCATTCTTCTTGAAGTCACCTGACAACACAGGTGACGTGCACACTGAAGACTTTTCACACTTATATTCGTTGAAAAAGGGTGTGTTTTGGAACGAACACCCTTCTTAAAGCATGTTTATACGGCTTTCTGAGTATTTGTTGGGGTAATAAGGGTGTAATGTCCATTCACACCCTTCCTACACCTTTCCTACACTCTGCAGGTAGCAAAATCGTGTTAAAGGGGTTTTACTATTTCTTTAAATTACCCGAGACTGGGGTGAGAAAACTATGAAGCTTCAAAACGTTGAAGAGAAGGTCAAAGTGATAGGAAGACAACCTCTTGAACTCAGCTAAAAGGTTTATTCAGTTCTCTCTTATATACCCCCTCCCAAGGTCGCCGCCCCCTCACACACAGCCTCCGTTTTCCAAAACAGACTTCTTTTTGCAAACTTAAAGCGCGGACACGCAAAAGAAAACAAAAAAAGAAAATTTCAAGGCGAGACATTTAGCTTTCAAAAAGGCTACGCAAAGGGGGACTTGAACAAAGGGGCACTCAAAAGAAATCAACTTGCTGCAACTCAGTCAGATTCAGACTGACAAACACGGTCCCCACTATATCTTGTCATAGTTTTGTTTAACCCGAGACTGGGGTATTTCGGAAAAGGGACGAGAAGAAAAAGAGGCCACAAGGAGGCGACGTCTCAAACACAGCTAAGGAGATTTGACTCCATCGTATGCATTTTTATACACACCACGTCCACACACCACGTCCACCGTTGTCTTCCCCTTTGAAACAAAACAACAAAAACCAAAACTTAAAGTCGCAGGAATGCTTTGCATGCGTTACTAAGCTACAGTGATGCCTGGCTGATACAATTTCCCATCGTTCTTATTTCGGCTGTCTCTCTTACTATCCTTTTCATGTCATTGAATTCCTTTTGTACGACTTCCGTTTCTGACCAGTGAATCATACAATTATTGCACTCTTGAACATGTCTCGCTATTTTTTAGTTCGAAGCTTTGATTTTGACATTATGGTTGTGCTCTGTTAATTTGTCGTTTAGACATTTGAAGGTGTGACCAACGTATTTGAATCACACTCCGGGGGATTTATACACCCCCCACTTTCACATTGAACAGACTTTACCCAATGTGCATTTTGGCACCCTTTCTTCTCTTTAAGAGACGGGGTGGGGTTACCTAGCTTGAGGTCCGCGCCAAACACAACGTCGACTCCGAACTTCTTCCTACATGCCTTTCTTTACATTGTGCGATGTCTCATAAAAATATGGCGTAACTGCGTACCTTTTCTTAGGTGTGTGATGCCCTCCTACCCTTTCTCTTTACATTAGAGCCACTTGCCTGCTGATGTAGCCTTCCTTGTACTCCGCGCTACATATTCCTTCAAACTGCTTTTATACTGAGTTCGCTAGATAATGGATGCAATACTTGTTAAATCCGTTGTTGATCAGT
Source organism: Ixodes ricinus (assembly GCA_037355805.1). Classification (NCBI taxonomy): domain Eukaryota; kingdom Metazoa; phylum Arthropoda; class Arachnida; order Ixodida; family Ixodidae; genus Ixodes; species Ixodes ricinus. Next base: position 2,188 of record JAZHYW010045585.1, read on the forward strand.
GACCCAACAACTCCCGCTTCCAGGGTTTTTGAATCGCAACTTGTTCTTGGAAGAACAGGTTTCGTACTGTTTTTCCCATACTCTCAACACAAACCTTCCCCTACATGAATTCGTAAGTCCAAAAATTGCAATCCATTTTTCTCCCCGATAGCTCCACCGTGAAACGCAATTCAGGCGCTGACTTTCTTTATGAAAAACTGACTGAATCAACATTTTAGCTGTGTTCGAGACGTTGTCTTCCTATCACTTTGCCTTTCTCTTCCACGTTCTGATGCTTCATGTCCCACTGTCGCTCTGTTTTTCCAGTTAATGTTGAACGACAAATTTACTATTCACTATTTCAGACCTACATCAACTACTGTCATCTTATTTAGGGGAAGACTACTCAAATAATCATGAAAAAGCTTGCGATACTTAAAAGAAATGCTCCGTTACATTGCCAATGAACACTATATGGCTCATACAAAACCCCTAATCGCCCAATATAGCGTAATTACCATTGAAAAGATGTACGAGTATAGACTGCTGCATAGTTTCCGCTTTTCAACTTCTGACCATATTTTGTTTTTATGTGAACATCCTCATCGCATCAACACACGCCTCTCGGAAAGATGGATCATACCGTGAGCTCGTACTAATTAGACTTATCAGTCAATCACTTATCGTCTACCTTCATTACTTCACCATTTACTTACAAACAATATTGATATATATAACATGGGAAGGAAATTATTATTGATGCACTTCTTATAGTTCTGTCGGACACTGTGTTTAAATAAATGTGAAAGCGTTTTATTGTATGGTATATCTATTCTTGTTAAAAAGGTTGTAGTCCTGTATAATGCGAAAAATGGCTGTCTGTACGCTTTTTGTTGTTATATTGCTTCTTGCTAACCGTATTTCTCTTTTAGAAAGTGTTGTATTTTGTAGAATATCATGAACAGAAGCTGTGCGTATATTTTTCTGGTTTGTGCGCTTGTGTGCGACCTTGGCATTTTTGGTAAATATCGGTATTTGATTTTGGCATTTCGGTAAATATATTTTCAGCGTGTGTTTTTTTTTTTTGCAAAGTTAGTCCTGCTGTCAATCTTCAAACGTGCCCCAGAGTCCGTCAAATTGCCTTTGGCAGCTTTTTGTATGGGGCACCGTTGGCTAGAAGGCCAATAATAAAGACGATTGATTGATTGATTGATTTATAGCTTTCTCGCCCCAGTCTCGGGTAATTTAAATAAATGGTAAAACTACACCAGCTTGCCTGCGCTCTCACTGTTATTTCGTTGTGCATTCGTACCGAACAAGCGATGCGATGTCGACGGTGTTCGCGCTCGACAGTTTTATTACGACCTTTCACGCAGATCGTGTAAAGAAACGTGTGATGGAGACACTATCAAATTCACCCATGATTTCGTATTCATCTATCTTTTATGGTGTTAGCGGAAGTTTTTTATGATCGCCTCAGATTGACACGTATAGATTACATGAGTGCTATCTCACATTTAATAACGTTCCTTGGCTGCTCAAGGTTCAAGGATCATTTCAAATAGTCTTTCAGCATCCCACAAAGCCTGCAAAACAGCGTCAGCATGGTAAATATGCACATTAAATCAAGCTCACCAGCGCAAGGTGTCGTTCGTGCACAGCCGCCTCTACCCCGTGTCGTCGCTGCCACGGGCGGCTCTCCCACCAGAAAAAGATCTTCACATATTGGACAGCCTTTCTGCTCGACAACAGGTATGTTTCCAGAACGGCACACAGTATTGCGCCCATATTAGCGTCAAGTCGGAAAGATTGTGCCGGTACCATTTTGATACATCTGATGCCTGTGAAGTATCAGACGGGTCGCGCCCACGCCATCTTGACAACGTAAAGGCCGCCGTTTTTCGTTGAGTGTTGGGAGTGTCGTTTGCAAATCGGCTATGCTGGTTGGGTATTTGGACTTCTTGACCAACTAAAAACGGGGGATAATAAAATTAGCAAAACGAAATTTGCTTACTTTTATCCCTAGAAAAACATTCAAAGCAAGCAGCGGGAGCTTAGCAGCATCGCTTATCTCCTTTCGACCTCGCCTTTTGTTAAGCCTCCCAGCTTCTTTTGTGTCATCGTGTTTCTGTGAGCGATCGGGACAACCGCTTCAAGCACATCAGAGGGGTGGACCGAAAACCCGTGATTGTTCTCTGTAGAACAAAAACGCTTGGACAAAAATTTGCCACATGACTCGCTCTGACGCTCTGATGGGCTCACAGAGGGCCCTTCTCTTGCCGTATGCCAAGTTGTGCTGATAGATATGGTGCCACCTAGGTCCACGGCCCCCGAAATGCACTTTTTCAGTGCGTTGAAGTCGCGGTCATGGTTTTTCGCCGTGAGCGGCCGGAATGCGTCCATACCAAGTTTTCGGTAATGGCCGCTTTCTTCGTCGGAGTCCGTAAAAATATTGTGCTGTGTTTGTTGGACGCGCTTCGAAAAAGAACTGCTCATCGGCGACAACAAGATTTTAGTTGAATGTTGGAGACCTACTTTTTTCTCGACTTTGTGCTTGCGTTGCTTTGTGCTGCCCCAGTATGATTATGCATCTATCACGGATTACAGGATACCGCTGTTTATAGGTAAGTGCACGGCAAGCATGTTTCGGATAGTAGTCCTGCTTCTCGCTCAATAGAGAGTTTTAGTAGATCGTTCCGATACCTTCGATACCCTGATCACGATAAAATGTATGCTCAAAGGCGGCGGCGGAGTATCTGGTCTTGTTATCGCAGTCATCGGAATGATCTACTAAAATTATCTTGTCTCCATGGTCTTTCGTGTTTGATTTAGGCATTTTGCTTGACATGGAAACAGAGTATATATTTTAATAATTTCTTTTTCCTTACAAAGAAAAGTACCACTTTTGTAAATCTCGAGAACAAGCAGTGTGTAATGATAGTGGGTTAATAAACTTGCGTGAGAGATCTAAAACAATTCCCGTTCACCATGTATTCAGTGCGAGGCGCGCCATGTATGCGCGAAAGTCAATACTGTCGATAGTGCCGATACAAAGCGAGCGCATAGGCGTCATCCGGCCGATACAGAGCAGATGCACATGCGACATCTGGCCTATACCTCGCCGAAAGTTCGACCTGGGCAGTACTCGCACGATATCAGTGTTGAATCAAAATACTCGATAAAAGTGTTTAGGTTAGGTTACTAAATACCTGCTTAATGAAGTATTTAAAATACTACTCAAGTTTCTTTCACTGTAAAGTATCTTGAGCAGAGTACAATTACTTAGAAATGTAATTCAATTACTTTTGAAGGGACTTCTGCATTGCGTAATTTCTATCGACGTCAGCGACAAATACAATTATACCGTTGCGCTAATCTGGTTCACCAAAATGGTTTATTAGCACGCAACTGCACAAAACGGGGGGGGGAAACGCAGGGCTATTTTATGCGGTCGGACTAAAAGGAGCAGGATATCACTGATATATGTTACAATACATTCCTGGGAGAAAAAAATGGGTCGCTTTAGCTATAGTACCATTGCTGAATATCGCACGTCGCACCTTAGCTGCGTCGCACTTTAGACGCATCGTTTAACTACAATCCGTATTCCCTGTACAGAGAGTTCACTGTAAAGGAACTTGGGATACAGAAATTAGTGGATGGATAACCGAGAGAGCCTACATAATAGCCACGGCACTGGTCGCACCTTCTTCAAGCAGGTTGGGTTCAGAAAGGCACTGAACTTTAAGAGACGCTCTGTTGGCATTTTGAGAGGTCATCCTGCTCATAGTTTGTTTCCGTCCTGTTCTCTTCGTATCAATGTTCGCTTACAAACCGTGTTCGCGAGAACAATAAATGCCAAACTGACGACAAAAAAGAATTGATGTTTTGCCCTAGCGGGGTCAAGTATAAAAGAAGCAAAAATTTGTGCCCTCTTTTCATTTTCTTCTATATCTTATTTTCTTTACTCTGAAGTCTGCATTGCTGTCGTGAGTCGTTTCCCGTTCTGAGTTTCGCCTCAATGTGGCTATCTTTCCTTCCGTAAAACCACTCCTCTTGTTTGACGAGTTTTGGGGGAAAACTCTAGGAAACAAAAGGCGCCTTTGAGAAGGCGAGGGGAAAACCTTAATTGTACGAACCTCGGGCTGCAATATGAGTCACAATCGGCTCAGGAGCGGTGTTTTCAACGACCTGAATTGAAGTCATCGGAGCTTATCGGAGCTAACGACAGGATTTGATTGCTCTGAAAGAATATTCACGTTTGCTCGTGCCACGCCCACGCCACTTCATACCGCAAAACTCGCAAAATGGCGGGATATCAAAAATGTATTTGAGATAATAAGTAGAAGATACTCACACAGTATCGAACACTCTCGGTCAAAAGTATTTGCAAGATACCAAGATACTTCAAAAAGTATTTGAAATACAGGATCTTGAGTAGACTATTTGAGATAGGCACAAGCCTGCACGATATTCAGCCGATACTAGGCCGGTGGCGAAACTTCGTTACGCCCATACCTGCCGGACGTCGGGACGAGGTACAGAACCGCACATTCAGCCGATATTGGAGCCGGTTTTCAGCCGGAATTGCCTCAACATTGGCCAAGTAGAGCCGTGCTGCTTCGGCGACTCGTTTGTGTAATATATTTGTTCAGTCAATTTATTGGGCCCCGGGCCATTGCGTACACCCAAACAAAGAAGTGTACTGTGGTGATTACACCTTTACGAGAAGGGGTAGTATGGTTTTACATCTTTATAAGAAGGTGTAGTGCACATTCACACCTTTTAGTATACGTTTTAAAAAGTCATCTATTTTTAAGAGTGCGAGGTTTATATTTTTTATAAGGTGTATTGCTACACCAATTTCGGTGTTCGTTATGAGACACCCCATTTACACGTATTAAGGTGTTAAAATGTTTAATGTGTATATACTTCTAACTGAAAAAATCTCCGTCGTGTGATTACATCGCGTGCCGATGAAACGATCTGTTGATTAAATGTCCTTCGATGAACTGATTTCACCGCCAATGAGTGACGACTGACAGTAGTATATTGGGGAAATAATTCTGCAGGCCTCCGGGAGACTCGACACTACCCAAAAATTACACCAGTTTTGTTTGTTTCGCAATATTCTGAGTTGTATAACAACTTAATAGTACCTGTTCACATATTAGAGATTGTTTAGTTTAAACTTGTCTACGAAGTAGGCAGTGTGTAATAAACTTGTATGCGATTTGAAAACATTCCCTTGAGTCTGTTAACCTGCCTTTTTGCAAACACCTAGGCGAGCAAATTTTTTGTTGTTGAAAGGTTTATTCGACGTTTTAAATTGGTTTATCAAGTTTGAAACGACTTAAATGTGTCTGTGATGTCCAACCTTCTTTTATATTTAGATACAATGTCGGCGTATTTTTTTATTAAGATTTAGAGTTACAATACATAGTTTGTTTTACATTTCATTCGCTTGCGGTAAAAAGAAAAAAGACTATAGGCAGTTATAGCACCATGCTAAATTGAACCATATAACGAGCATTAAAAAGGTAGTGCAGGTAATGCAGATTGCTATAGGTGGCTAAAGAATCTCTTGCAATCTTGTGCGCAGCAAGGACGAGGACAAAAGGGGAGAACAAGGACATAACAAGGCGCTTTGCTGCGCACAAGATTTCATAAGATGTCAAACCGACTCGCCCAAAGAACCGCTCTTCTCGGCTAAAGAAATCATAGGAAAAGCCATAGGCTGGTATAGAACTCTTGATAGAGAGACCCAGAGAGAATACTCTAGAAATCTTTATAGCAGACCATACAAAAATCTATAGACGGCTAAAGGAACCAAAAGAAAAGCCAAAGGCAGCTATAGCATCCTTTCTAAAGATACCCGCAGAATAAACCATGAAAATTTAAATAGATTTCCACTGAAAAAGCTATAGATAGTTGTATTTAACCAGTGATACGATAAAGGTATAGATGACCATAAGTGAGACTATATGAAAAGCTATAGACAGCCGTAGAAGCGGTTATAGCTAATTGGGCCAATTTTCTATAGCTGGCCATACAGAGGATTTTCCATAGCTGAACATAAACATTTCTGCATGTTATCTCAAATTCATACCTCAATGCGTAAGCTTAACAATACCTGGAACTGAGCGCAATGTAAATTAAAAGTGACGCTAGTCCGCAACGGCTTGCGCCTGCCTCGTCGGGCCGCCCTCACCCCTCAGAAGTGGCGCGGTACAAGGTTAAGCATAGCTGGAGGTCGGTTGCAGTGAAGGAGCACGTGCAGAGCTTGCTCCGCTGTACGGACAGGTGAGCTCATTCAAAAAGCATGTGCGTCGGCGGTCGCTAGCCAGAGCCTTCGCGGAGCGCAAAACGTGTGATTCGGAGTCACCGCCGACGCTAGGGCACACATGCTCAGAGCTTCATTCTGCGCTTAAAAAATGCTGAAGCACAGAGAACGTGAGTATGGTTGCTGACAAATGCTCCTCGTGACTCGCCGTGCAAATTGATTTGAACGAGAAGTGTCCTCCCGTTGACTTCATCTGCTTAACAAAGACAAGCTGAAGAGACCTTTAAAACATGTAAAGACAGTTTAACAAAAAATAGCATTTGTAGCAAACAAATTACCCTCCCATATTCCTTTCTTTTTTGTCTCGGCTATCTCGACAACAAGATAAGAAAGCTTTACAAGCTGTAATACATGGCCAGTTGTTCGTCGTGCTTTCGCAAACCGGCCTTGTAACATTTGAGGCAAGGGCGATGTTTTGGTGGTTACTTGGCTGTGATTGTTTTACATTCTGAATTATATTTTATTCCTGACCTAGATGACATTCCGCAAGTTCTCTGCTAAGAAGAAGCTGCGTCGACAGTGGCTTCACGCAATTCGGAGAGACCCCAGTGCACATTTTAGCATTCAGAGGAAAACTAATGTCGCAAGTTTACGTCAATAACTCGCGGAAACCACTCTGCCACGCACGCGGTCGCCCGCCGACGCACGTGGCAGTATCTTCCCCAGACCAGGACAAGCAGGAGGCACCAACAAGCCAATATTTTGACTCGCCAGTTGACACTGCCGCACCTGCAGGGATCAGTGTGTCAGAGATACGCTGCCTCGACTGCAGTGAAAACTTGACTATGATAGAGCAGCAACTGAACGAAAAAGATGCGGAGCTTGCCAAGCTGCAAGACCAATGCAAAACACATGAGGGCTGCAGCGACATACTTAAAAAAGAATCGAAAGGCGTTGCCCGAGCGAAGCGAAGAAGTTGTAAGTCTAATGCGGAGAAGCGAGGAGCTTTAAAATGAACATGGAAATAAAAGCCAAAAGCTGAAGAAAACAAAACTGTCCGAGGTTGATAAACAGAAGAGGAAATATTGTAGAGATATAGAGGTGTCGACAGCAGCATCTAATTTTACACTGGGCTGCCAAGTCACGGTCATTTTCAAGCATTGCTGCAAAAATAAAATAAAATATGTAGTTTCAGAAAATGACAGCGCTAATTGAAACCACCACACCAAAAAAAAAAAAACAAGGGGTCGTCGGTACAAGCTATGCCGCGAAGACCAGCTTTTTCTGATGCTCGTCAACCTGAGACCTGGTTCTTTTCACATGGCCTTGAAAGTTGGCACACAGCTTTGATGCTTCCGCTAGCACTGTGTCCAGAATCTTCACAACATAGATTAACCTCCTGCATATCAGGCTCACAGAGCTGTCATGGTGGCTACTACGTGATGTTTTTATGACTGAAGATATTAAAGCACGGTATTCAACCACACGAGTGATTATTGAAGCGGCGGAAGTTCGGTGCGAAGTATCAAGTTCTCTGGTTCTGCAATCAGGAACATATAGGGTGTCCCGAGTCATAAGGCTCGATCTAAAATGGACCGTAAAACTCGACGCCTGCACGTAGCAATCTAAGCTTTTCCGCAAAGGTGTATTCACAGGTCGTTTTTTTTCTTGTAAATGGCAAAGCGTAGCTCTCTTTTTGTAAAACATAAAGCCAAGAAACTTGCCAGGGTATTTGGCGGGCGACGACGCAGACGGCCGTGTCGAGTTTCGCGGAGCGTTTGGCGCTCGTATTGATAGATGGCGCCACCTCTTTATTGAGACTTCTCGTGACCACCGTGGTTTACTGAAATGAACATAATCTTCTAATGTAACTTTGGTTTTAAAAATAAATGAGGACTATAAAAACCGAAGCCTCAAAGTTAAAAAAAAAAACGTTTGCATAACGACGGCGTTTTTGCTGCTAACGAATTTCGTCTGCTAGTCGTCTTCTTTGTTTCGCTGGTCGGCTACACCTTCGGACGCTGCTCCCGACGCCATCTATCAATACGCGCGTCAAACACACCCTGCAACTCGACACGGTCGTCTGCGTCGCAGTCCGCCGTAGACCCTGGCAAGTTTTTCGGCCCTATTTTTACAGAAAGAGTGTTTCGCGCTAAAATTTTACAAGAAAAGACCGACCTGTGAAATTCACTTAAGACGAAAAGCTTTAGATTGCTAGGTGCAGGTGTCGGTTTTTACGGTCCATTTTAGATCGAACCTCGTGACTTGGAACACCCTATACTTTCCGTTCAAGTCAACAAACACTTTCAAAGGGTGAAGAGGAATTTTATTTAAAGCGACTCGTAAGCTTTGTTTCTGAGCTGTTCATGGGTCGACCTTAAAGAGAAAGCTTGTGATCAAGAGTGGATTCCTGGAACAATAGCTCGCGCCAGGTGACAGTGATGGCAGACAACGGATTTAAAATCAAGGGTCTTTTCAAAAAGAAAGGCGTTGGACTGAATCTGTCGCCGTTTTCCTAAAACAACACTTCAGTGCCTCGGAGATTCGTTAAATGGTAGCTAATGCTTCATTGCGCATTCATGTGGGGAGGAGAATTAAGCGCATCAAGACCTATCACATATTTGGCAGAATTGTTTCTCCAGTACTTAGTTCCATAGCCAACCAGATGTGGACTGTTTGCACTCTTCTGAACAACCTTCAGACCTCAATACTAAAAGAATTGGAATGAGTAATGACTCTTCCAAATAGATACATACTTGTTTATTCAAAAAAATGAGTATATGATATTTGAGGAATGTTTAAACACAAAACAGAACTACCATTGTATCCCGAGAGACACCCAACCCTGGTCTTCAGCTTGGTGTTCTTTTTTTTTAAGTACAGAACTACAGCTCACATTGCCTTCTGTAGAACTGGGGCAGGACTAGGCAGAATTTCTAAAACAAACAAGCCTAAAATATAATTACAAGGATAATTTGTCTTTGACGTAGCGCGATATTTCAGAGACACTTCTACACGTAAAGCAAAAATGTATCATACTTGTATTGAAATATATTTATTTTTATTTCGAAGACGTATTGCTATAGTCGGTTACAAGTTAAGAAGGTCGGAGATGCTCCTCCCACAAGCCTGATGCGCCGGTTTCAATTCCCTCCGCAGTCGAAAGAAGAGTTCGCTGAAAACGCTCCTTGTTCCGCTTCAATGGATAGATAATGGCCACAGAGGGGTGCCAACTTGTCTTCGACCCCACTTTTAAGAAAGCGACCTTTGTATTCATCGGAGGCGGAAGCGAGCCCCTGAAAGCAGCCTTTGTATCCATCGGAGGTGAACCTAATCTCCGAAAGCCGTCTTTGTTTCCATCAGAGGGGGAAGACTCTAATCTCCCTCTCGTGGCTTCCACAATGCTAAGTCAAGCCAAAAGATAAAGCAAATATGTATAGAAAGGCAAGAACCTCCTGGCGCGTTGGCCGCAACGTCACGGAAACGATGGGACGCTATTGGATGCGGAGGTGGCGGAGGGATATATGATTCCCTTTGAGGGGCATTTGCCGCTACCTTCTTGACTTGTAACCTACTATAGTTGATGCTCGGTAACTGTGCTTCACAGCATTATACTTGCACTGGAAATGACAGTGATCATGTGTTAAGTGAGCCCACACTGCAAAAACAACTTTGACATCCCGCAAGGTATAAAAATAGCATCAGGTCGCAAATGGTTTAGTTTACCAACTTAACTTAAAAATAAACAAACTTTGAAGTTTTCGTTAGAATACAGTTGTTTACGTTCACTAACACGACAGATCGAATCGCGATTTTTGTCCGCGGTTCGTGTATCACGTGACTACCACGTCATCAATTCTGGCAATTCGCGCCACGTCCGCGTTCACACGGACTGAAATAGCCACAGCGTTGCATAGGCGAGCGCCTTTTCACGAGCGAATTTTTGCGGGTAATTGACTTTAAAAACATTTATTCTAGCAAAGCCGAACGTTCTTGTTTTGATTGTTTTTGTTTTTCGGGCGTGTTAAGCACAGGTGGCGCATCATAGTGTTTTGCCCGCTCGCTGATTGGTTTTATCGCTCTACTCTAGGTCGCACGCGTGAGAAAAGCTGCAAGTTGCCCGGCTGACGGGTGTCAGGTTTCGATACTCTTCCAGTCGGGCTCGAGAAGCTTTTGTCAAAACTCGTCTAGCACTCCGCGATCTTTCCCGCACGTCCATCCAGACTTTCATCCAGCAAGGCCTCTCTGGCGGCTGGGATGTACTGAAGGGTTGGCGCGAGCACGCGCAGCGTAAAGTCATTTCAGACGCTCCTCCACGACCCCAGGACTTCGTCGCTTTCACTCCGAAGCCTCCCTGATCAGGATCATACTTGTCTCATCATTGGTTTAGTAAAGCTAGTGGCGCTTCGCGCTAAGCCTGTCACAATGCTCTGTCTCCCTCGGTACGAAACAGCGGCACAGAACCGTTCTTTTTCGTGGTAGCGATGAGAACATACATATGCAAGTCGTTCCCCTTGTTGGTATTAGACTGGTGGCAGCTGTTAAAACCCGTTTGCTATGCTGACGTCTAACTACTGGTCAGCTCAGTTGGTAGAGCGCTCCACTGGAAATGGATCGGTCCCGGGTTCGATACTTGGACCAGACGGAATGTTTCGGTCGTGCACCAGTCACCTTGCTGTGTTTGGAGATTCGTGTTTGCCCTTTGTCTTCCTTGTTCCCGTTCTACAGGGAATATTCTCATTAAAGCGGCCGTGCAACTGTTTTTGGACTTCGGTTAAGTAATTGTGGTTCTTGTTACCTGTCCCATTTGGACTGAAGAACTGAAAATAAATTTTGCTTATGCGCGTTAGATCTTTAGAACAAACACACCGAAACAAAACACAGGGGGATTATCTGTGAAAACGATAGCATTTGTCCTTGCACATACAGGCAGGTTAGGGGAAAACGGAATTGGTGCATTAATCACGTGATGTAAATTTTCAGGTAACTTTGGCGGGGAACCTGCATTTGTCAGTTGGTACGCGTGACGTCAGGTCACGTGACATCAATTTTCCCGCCAAATTTAGCCAGGAAACTGAATTGGTGCGTAGGCCGTGACTTCAATTTTCTTGCCAAACCTAGCGGGGAACTTGGATTGGTGCATAGGTTACGTTACGTAAATTGCCTGCTAAATTTAGCGGGAAACCTGAAAACACGGCTAGGAAAAAATCGTTTCCATAAACCTGAAAATCTGCAGAAGTAGCTTAGTAATGCTATCGTATTAAAAATATAAACAACTGACGTTTTGGGCGCCTCTAAACTACCCTCACTCTTACGCCTTCTTCAGAGTCACATGCGCGCTGACACGAAATGAGTATAGGGAGGATCTTGTTGGTTCTCTTTCGGAGCCTCTAGCGGCCGCGGCCTCTGCTTGCGATTTTCGTCTGAGCAATGTGGAGAGGGGGTGGGCGGAGAGAGCTTGCTTTTTGTAGGGAAGTTCGACTGACGTAGTAGCACAACGGGATGAGCTTCAAAAGAGGAACAGTTTTTTTCCCACTTCGGCCAGATGGCGCCACTAAAACTGAATATAGTAAAGGTTTGACGGTTACATGAAGGTTTTTGACGTATTTTCTGATGTTTAAACGGCAATATTTATCAAATATAGAATTAGATTTAGCACACAATGGCGCATCTTGCCAGCTTATTCCATAAACCATTGTGCGTCACGCCTTAGTTCCCACGGCCTTTACCCAGCGGCTTCAAATAACGACACATTCCCGTTCATTTCTTTGCTATTTCGCAACGGAATCGCGATATTTCAATATATTGAGGCCGTTTTTCTATTCCTTTTGGTAAGACAAACAATGTAAAAATTTAAATTTCCAAATTCTTGTCAAGTTAAAATTGTCGCATTGCCCTTTACAAGGGGACACTCATTTGAAGAAAAAAAAGTGTTTTTTGAAAAGGCGTGGTACTTTTTTTTCTTAAACAATTGCACTGATTCTTTATAGCAATATTACTGCGCGTGGCCGAGCAGGCAACGCTCGATCACGAACTTGTTGGAGATTCGTGTTTGTTCTTGCTGGGGATGTAACTTCTATCATGTTGTCCTACTTTCTTGTACTCGAAGTGCCTGTTCATTCTCACACCGAACGCTGGACGCTCGAACCTTCTTTGACGAATTTTCGCGATGCCGACTCACACTAGATAAGGAGCTGCGCGTCACCTTGTTGGGTCAGTCTCGCTCTCGCTTGCTGTTACGCCGCTAAATCGTCGCGCGCTTTTCTGTCTCTAGGCTCGTTCTTTGTTTTGTTTGGCACAAGTTCGCCACCCTTACACTTTCAGTTTGAAACGGGAATTTCGCCGCTTATGCTCCTGTAATTGGTGATAGTTCTGGTGGAGGTGAGGGGCACCACATCCCATGAAGCGTACCCCTCCAAGGCCTCGCAACGCAAGCCCAGTCCCGGCTCGAGAGATCATCCGTGGAAACTACGAGACCCGAGAAAGACGCTGTATTTAAAGTTTGCCCCCGCCATTCGGACTACTGCAGGATAAGACCCACCAGTGGACGAAGCCGAGGATGAAAAACCAATCGCCGCAGACCCCTGCCGCCGCGCCCTTCGTTTACCTGCCCGTCGACCCTCGTACGCCGACGCCCTTCCACAGCGAGATTCACGAAGAAATCGAGGACTGGATCAATCAGTACGAGCGAGTGGCCCGGCACAATGAGTGGACACCTGAACAGAGCCTTTAGAACGTCTACTTTGCTCTCGAGGGCACGGGGCGACACTGGTTCGAGAGTCATAAAACTTCGATCACGTCATGACAACAGCTGAAATGGGAGCTTCGACGGACGTTCGTCACTCAGCACCAACGGGAGAGAGCCGCGGACCTCCTTCGAACGAGGACGCACGGCCCCAACGAGAGCATCACCAGTTACGTGGAAGACGTGCTACGCCTGAGTGCGCGAGCCGACCATCAGGCGACGGAGGAAAATAAATTAAAGGCTCTCATGCGCGGCGTAAATGATAACATTTTTGGAGACCTTCCGCGCAACCCACCCGCGGCCGTCGAGGCTTCTGTGACGGAGGCGTCGAACATCGAACGCGCCATCGAGCAAGTCACTACTAGCGACTTCCCGGTGTCGCTGGCCCCACGCCGTCCATTTGTGACATCGGCACCAGCACCCCGGTACCCGCGATGTCATACGCGACGTCGTCAGGGAGGGGCTCAAGAAGCTGCTGCCTACTATCGAACGCCCTGCCTCTCTCTCGATCGTCGAGGTGGTTCGAGAAAAAATACAGCGCGCTTTTCGAAAGGAGGCTCCCATTGACGTCCCAGCCAACGAGGAACCTGCGCTCACCTAAATTGCAATGGCCCCGCCGACCAACGCCACCTGCTCGCACGCATGCGCCGCCTCCACACCAGGAGCATAGTGCACCGCAGTACTCCCGACGCCACGAAAAGTGGGTCCGGTACATCCGCCCGGAGCAACATGCACGCAGGAAGACCGACGGGTGGAGGACGGCCGATCGACGTTCATTGTGCTACCACTGCGGGGAAGCGAACCACGTTTACCGACAATGCCCTTACCGCCAGCTGGGCCTGCGAAGGTTTGCGCCAAATGACCCCGACCACACCTTGGGGAGCGACCTCGGGACATCGAGGACTTCCTTCGCCGCTCTACATCTCCCGAGTTGTCTCCCCGTCAAGGATATCGCTCGCCTGTATACCGCGACGTCCTACATCGCCTTTTCGTCGGTCCCGCCATGAAAGCTTGTCTGCCCTGCCTCGCCTGGGAAACTAAGCGCGGCGACCCCTGGAGTTAGAGTTACGGACGACGACCGACGGAAATATCCACCAAGAACATCGGAGGGCCCATACTCTATTGACGACAAGCATTGGAACAGCGATTCTGCAACAGTGCCCAACAACCTCAACGTTATCATTGACGGCCACGACGCGACGGCACTCGTGGACACCGGGGCAGATTACTCCGTTTTGAGTGAGAAGCTCTCTCCCCACTTTCGAAAGGTCACGATGCCCTCGGACGGCCCGCAAATACGCATCGCCGGAGGACACCTCATTACACCTGTTGGGAGGTGCACTGCTCGCGTCGAAATTTGCGGGGAGACCTGTCCGGTCAAGTTCGTCGCCCATCAGGACTATGTGAGAGTCATCTTTGGCATAAATTTTCTGTGCGAATACGGTGGCGCAATCGACCATGGAGCGAACAGGTTAACGCTGCGAAAGCCCGTCCTCCCTCCGGAGGGATACAAAACGACGCCAGCCGCCGTCCGAAGCATTGCGGGTTGCGTGAACCTACCGCCGCTGTTGATCGTTCTTCTGCCCCTCATGACCGATGCTGTCGCCTGCAGGAAAGTTCTTCTGGAAGGCAACGTCAAGTTGCTTCTCGGAAGAGGAATAGGCGTCTCAAGGGGCGTAACGCAGCTGCAGCTTGTGACGAACTTTCGACAAGAGGCGCAGCACTTTATGAAAGGTGCCTCTGTAGACCACGACGGGGGACCCTGGAACGCAGCCGAAATCGCCGCGATCTCCCGTGAGTCCTCGCCATCTCAGCTGTACAGTACACCACCGCCGCAGCTCGACGTCAACGCCTAGCTCAGTGACGCGGAACGACGACAGCTCACAACTTTCTCGCCGAATTCAGCGAGCTGTCTCCCCGACTGCTTTGCGACGACGTCGCAAAGCAGTCGCTGAATTGAGGTCGGAAGTGCGTCAAACAACAGTTGCGAAACATCGCATCGTTACGAACGACTATGGGCTCCCAGTGTGTTGGCCACCGTGCAGGTCTCCCCAAAGGAAAGAGAGGCAATTTACGAACAAGTGCAAGAAATGCTCAACGACGATATCATCCAGCCTTCAAGCAGCCTGTGGGCTTCTCCGGTCGTACTGATGAAAATGAAGGATGGAACGCTTGTATTCTGTGCTAGATTACCGGCGTCTCAACGCGGTGATGAAGAAAGACGTGTATCCGCTCCCCCGCATCGACGATACACTGGACCGGCTGCGCCACTCCCGATACTTCTCGTCGATTGACCTGAAGAGTGGCTACTGGCAGATCAAAGTCGTCGAACAGGACCGAGAGAAAACGGCCTTCGTCACGCCGGATGGACTGCACGAGTTCCAGGTGATTCCCTTCGGACTGTGAAAGGTGCCCGCAACAATCTTCAGGCTCCGTGCACAATCGACAGCTGCTGAAGACTGTCAACCTCGACACACGATCGTTGCCACGAGTGCCAGCGACGGAAGAAACCGCCGTCGAAGCCGGCGGGCCTCCTGTAGCCGATACCGCCCCCGACTCAAATCAATATTTATAGGGAATTACATGAACTTTTCTATGACAAAAAGCCAATCAACGAAACCAGCAAAAATACAAAGGCTACATAAACGGACCCTATTTTATCACATAAAAATTCCTTAAATAGCTTCTAACATTTGCATCAGACTAGGCAAAGCTCTGAAGCATTGGAATCCGGTTCCATATGCTACAGCTATATTTTGAAAAATCCGGGCTTTTGTTAACATGCAGTTTTTTCTATCTTTTGAGACGCAAAAACAATATTTTGTTTCCTCTCCGTTTCCCGGTCTATCAAGTTATTTTGCTATTGAGAAACAAAGAAAATACCTTTGCTTATTACCGAACTTTCGGAGCACCTGGAGCGCCTGGAGTTGGTGTCGTTCTTTACTTGGTCTTCCAGAACCGCAAAAATTGCCTTGGATGAAGCAATTTTGTGTGACATGAACGCTTTTAGTGCAACATGGATACAACTTTATCGAGCCGCTAGCTTTTCCGAGCAGGGAAGTATTAACTGCCGACACAGGTTTGGCGCCGACGCCACTTGCACCGTGCACGTGACCGTTTCGGAGAAGCATGCATGCACATGCTTTCCCAGACGGTCATTGCCACGTTTTTTCTTTCTTTTATGCGCAACATTTTCCGTCGCGGCTCCGCAACTAACCGTCCACCTGCGTTTGAATATGAAATGTCCCAGTCTCCATTGTATGGGTTTCCTTTTGTCAGGAAAGTACCACTCCTAACATTTACTGAACTTTAAACACATGAGTATGAGTTCGACCAGGTTGGCCACATATCAGTAGTGGTTAACCACGCAATTAACGAGTGGCGCACTGCCGTTAATAAAAGATAGCCTAGGTTGTACACTGTCACAAGAATCTACATCTATGACGAAGATAATCCATGGAGAAAAGAAACAAGAGGACAGAGGCACACTGAAATCTCCAAACACGTATAACCCCTAATTAGTTCACAAAACAAAATGGTTAGTTTAGCTGGTAGAGCGCTCCACTGGAAATAGCGAGGTCGCGGGTTCGATGCCCGGACCAGGCGGATTTTGCGTTCACGTGCAGTCACCTAGCTGTGTTTGGAGATGTCTGTTTGACCTTTGTCCCTCTTGCTCCCCTTCTCCAGGCGTTATTTTCGTCATCCTTGCTCAACTCACTGGAAACTTTGCAATTCATTTTATTATTATCATAATCTACACCTAGACACGTAAGCCATTGTCCCAGGACCCTTGCGTGTAAAATGAACACCTGAATTGTGTTGATTTTACACGCAAGGTTCGGAGTATGTTTTAACACTCGAGTTTTCGTGTAAATCAACACCTATGAACGTGTACTTCGTTTCGGGATCACACGTCTAAGGATGTTTCTCCGATGATAATATAAAATAAAATGGCGACCGTTTGAGGTGAGACGGAATCTACGGCTTCTGGTCTGCGTGAAAGCGTAGGTTGCACATGTTCATTCGTTGCCTTCCGAACGCGCTGAACCACCGCAGGGATCCGTCGCCAAACGCCTCTACCGTACCGATGACGGCTATTCCGCTACAGTGTGAGCGACTGCTTCCAGCCCAGTCTTTCGCCGTCCACCAGGTCCCGTTCAGCCGACCTCCAGGGCCTTATGCCGGCTGCATTTTCATCGTGGCCAGATAAAGTTTGAGCGCAGCGCTTAGGCGCCCGTTTCCGGCTTGAGCGGCGTCGGCGTCGGCGTAACCGCGCGGTGCATTATGGGACGTTTCCCATGATGACGTCACACGTGACGTCACGTGTGACGTCACGAGGGTCACCAGTGACCAGAGTGTCGAACCGAAATTTTTATCGGTTCGGTTCCGGTTCGGGTTCACGGCTTTCGGTTCGGTTCCGGTTCAGTTCCGGGGAGCAAAAATAACGGTTCAAACCGGTTCGAACCGGTTCGAACCGGTTTGAACCGCTAAATTGAGAATATATTTTCCGCGTTGTTCTGGCCATATACACTATTTACGCCGTGAAACGATTAACTATATAGTTTCATCGATCGCCCGTGCAATTTACTTTTGTATTTAGGTACCAAAATATGAAATTCAGTTATTTAATTTTGACGCAAGAGTAGAAGAAAATCTACATTAACGTACATAACGTCGTGTTCATACGACTCAACATCCCTTTGTTTACCAGTAACATATATTTTACCTGAATCAAAATGTTTAAGTACAAGAGTGAAGAGTTGAGCTTGTTGGTACATACCTGTAAATAGATCAGATTGAAATTTAGAACTATACTGTATTTTCTTGTCCTTTCTTCGTGTTTAAGTAAAATTCTAAAGTTCAAGCTGATTTATTTACACGGTATAAAATATTGTCGCGAAGTTTGGTAGCTCGCCTAAAATACCCGTGATTGGTACAACTTCGTGTCGCAGTATTAGAAGTGAAATCGTGATTCTGTCCTTGAACCAAGGAATTAAATACATCACATAAAATTATAAAATGAGCACCTCGTGGCCATATATATTACGAAATATGGTTTACGAAATACGCTTCACAATATATATGTATAAGATGACGACACAACTGAGCTAAAAGCAATGAAAGTTTCAAAATGTCACAAAAGTTTTAGAATACTTCCTTTCAGTCTATTTTTTATAGAAACACCGAGCGGCAATCAAAATGCCTGTGTTCTAACCAAACATTGTTTACACTCAGCACCGCATGCATGCGACAAATCATGCAGCAAGGAGTAATCGCAATTGTTCACTCTAATCTATACGCACCTTCGCCCTCAGATCGAATCTGGCCCAAAATAGCGCTTGCCCAAGTGAACATTTTCTTATGAAATGAAATGAAATAAGAAATCTTTGTTTCCAGAAATTTACTCTGGCGGGCCTCCAGACAAAAAGCTACCATATGGTAACTTGACTGGGTCTGGGGCCCTAAAGCAAAACAAGCATAGCAATCTGGCTGAAAAGTGTTATACATTGAAAAGACTCGTTATACAACATATAGAGTTTCTCTTACCAACTAGGCATGTACTTAAGTAACAATAAACAGAGTAAACAAGTGAGGGCGCAGGAACGTTCGGCAGCAAGCATATTATGCGAAAGCGAGAAAAAAAAAAAATGTCATACAGAGACATCCGCGTTAGATAAAACACGTATACAATTCAGCTCTAGTCAGAGAGTATATATCTATGTTTTCTAGATGGTACCTGTTGAGTAGAGAAGGTAACATTTGGCGAAGGGATTGTAAAGCATGATTCGTGCGGAAATGAGGAACATACCATATCTCAGAGCAGCGCATACTGATCGAGATTTCCTTTTTATTCAAGTCCGAGGTGCGCCAAAGAAATTCAATGAATTCATTTGTTCCGAAAAGGAAAGCATACAAAAGACGATACACGTGCATATTTGTAATGGCAATAATCTTGAATTTTTCGAACAGCGGTTTAGTGTGATATAGGTAGTGTACATCCGCGATGATGCGTAGTATCTTTTATTGAAGTAACAGTATTTTGTTTAACTTCGAAGTTGTTGTTGTGCCCCACACGAGGTGACAATAATTTATATGAGACCGGAAAAGGGCATGATAAATCATGAGTTTAATGTTAACAGGCAATATTGAGCGGCATCTTCTAATAACGCCAATGACTCTGCACAACCTGCTCACCAAATTATCAATATGGCGATCCCACGACAGATGCTCAGAGAAAATTACGCCCAGCGTTTTGTGGTGCTTAACTATATCGATTACTGTACCATTTAAGGTAAGGGATTTAGTGAAGGAGACGTGCTTATTCAATGACCGAAATACGAGTGCCTTGGTTTTGTTTACATTAATTTTAAGGCAATTTACCTCAGACCATCTGCCAAATTGCGCGAGAATATCGTTCCCCTTAATAATTAAGCTTTCTGCGTCTACGCCCGACACAAAAAGGCTGGTGTCGTCGGCATATATTACAAACTGCGCAAGAGTACTAACCTTTACCACGTCGTTTATAAAAATGTTAAAGAGCAGAGGGCCCAGTATGCTACCCTGAGGCACGCCGCAGGTTACGGCTTTGAGAGAAGAAGATCGCCCGTCGATCTTCTTCAGGAGAAGCTGGCATAGCCTGGCTGTTGAGGTTTGTTCTTGACAAGATGCCGGTCAATTTAATTTGCAAATGAGCATCACCCTTGCTAATTGATGATTTTAACGCGATAGCGTTAAGGAGCTCATGCCGCAGAAAAGCCGATGCCGGTGGCGTGACTGGAAAATCTTGATTGGTCGATAGGGTGGTGACGTCAGAGCTACATGCCCTCGAGCAAGAATTTAAAACAACCCACAATGCTCACGTGAAACGTGACATCACGTGTGGAATGAGAGTGATTAAAACATGACATGTAATGCGAATTAAAGGTCGCCGCATGTCTCAAATGATTTCCTTTTTAAAGTAATTCCTTTGCTTGAAAAAAAAAAGAATTAAGAATTTTAGGCGGGATTCGAACCCACGACCCTTCGGTTGCGAGTCAGACGCTTTTGACTAGGCCCCGCGAGGCACGCTTTCGCGGCAAATGAGAAGGCGATGCAAACGAGGCCCGTTAAGGCTATCGCGTTCCACTTTTAAAGGCGAAGCTTAAACGTCCTCGAAGATTCTTTTTTGTTAAGTAAAACGAAGTAGTATTTCACGTTCTACTCGACATGGCAGCTACTTAATTGGACACTTTCTGACGGTTTGCGTGCGTAATCGTCATAGTTCCGCCGCGCGCCCTTGTTTACTTTGTTTTTGTCCAGCCCACAGACACATAAAAGTAATGCTCACCACATAAAAGAGGCAATAACAGACTTCTATATGTTTGAGAAGTTATATGTGTGAGGAACACATAGTTATTTAAATTAGCTTCAAAATCAGGAATGTGTGTAAGGCTGTCCCATATCACTTACAATGTGCCTCTCGAGGATAAAACGCCGGAAAAGATTGGCAGAACACCTTTCAGATAATTAGGGGGCATTGCTTTAGGGTGGTCGGCGCCTTATTTATGTTGTCAAATATTCAGTTAGTAATTAAATATATTTTTATAACGATCAATAAATTTTACTTTATAAAGTTCACATAACCGCTTGAGACCGACGCGGAAGGACGATACTCGAAACTACGCGAGCTGTGGAGTCTGCGAAAAAGTGTTTTTCTGTTTGCTGATTGGCAGTGTGAAACATCGGGTTGCAGGGTACGCCAAAAAGGGCTCTGTGCTCACATGATAGATTGGAAGTCAAATACATGAAATGTTCAAAAAGAGAGAGATAATTAATGTTATTTTCCAAAATAATCCCTTACAGAACGCATTACTGCAAAAAGAGATGCGTAAAGATGCACGCAATGAAATTTATAATTTTATATAAATAGGGCGAAGGACAGACAAAGATTCTTAAAATCTTAGTATAAATCACATTTCATCAGCTTCCATGAGCTCGAAACTTCGCGAAATACTGCCTCGGGAGGCTAATGTTATATTCGGTTTTACCTGCACTTGTTTTGGGCCCTCACTTTACAACCCTGTGCTTGAATAGTCATGCGCTCTAACAATTCTCTAGGCTTGAATAGTCATGCGCGGCTCATGGATTGGACAGGAGAACTGCGTGAGCACTGTACATCGGCTCGTAACAAGCAATGCCTCGGCGGACACTTGGGTAGTGGCTCGTGTCCATCCACTGCGGTGATGAGAATAGCCGAACTCTAACAATGCCTGGAGCTCAGAACGCGTTTTCTTCCTTTCCAACCCCAGCGCGGGGGTAATGATTAACGTTGGCGGCATAAGACAGGCACCAGGCCACGTGGCCGCTTCTGGCTCCGAGTTGAGGGAATGAACGATGCTCATATTTCTCTAATTTTTTGGCGACTGCCATTGCCTAGAAAAAAGAGCAAAGCCAAGTTCAATCAGTTATTAACGTTACGGAGTGATCCTGAGTAGAATTAAGTGATGTATAGAAATCTTTTTATAGCTTCTTTAAGCAAAATACACAGGGGGTCGAAACTTGGGCAATAACTTGAGAACGACGCTCGTGTGAGACTTACAGCGACTGCCAACGTTCGGCTGTCCCTCTGAGGTCACTAAAATCTTTTTTTTTAGGTATTCCTTCCGTACACACATGTAGTTCTATGTAACGTCATATTAATAAGTCGCATTTAGTCATTTCAATACTTCTATTATCGGGGACATCTTTCGGATGCAGTTCAGCAACAACGAAAAAATGTTTGGGTGCCTCAATGATGTAAAATTGGTCTTGCAACATTTTTTTGTACTTTCAATAAATACTGTTAAGAAGTAACCCCTGACGTTGATAGCTTACGAAAACATCCATTAGTTTTCCCCTCCGCGCAATAGCAGATGCAGAAAAAATAAAGGAAAGAGACAGCTGTCGATCCCCTCCTCAACTCGCAATTTGAACAAGCGGCCACGTGATCTGACGCTAATTATATACCGTCAGTGTTCATCATAGTCATGCCCTAGGCGGCTAGGGTTTGGAAAGCAAAAGCTTGGGCTGAGCTTCAGATATTTTTAGAGTTGGGCTATTATCATATTTAATTGAACATGAGCCGTTACCCGAATGTTTGGCGATGCTGATTGTCATGAACCCGAGCACTCGACTAGGGGTTATGAAAATCGCTTACGTCACGGTGTCACGTGACTCTCGGTGCAAAATCGTGATGTCATGTTACGTCACGCTGTCAACAAGGTTAATACATCTAGTGACTTCCTCAAATTAAATCGAGTTGACGCAGTGAGTCACGTGACGTCACGAGGTCACGTGACATTACTTGACAACATGTATTGACACCATGACGTCACGTGACAACGTGACACGTGGTTAATCATAGTACCAAAACAAAAGCGCCACGAAAACCCACAATTTACCATACGTTGCAATTCTGTATATGACGTTTTGATCAATTGATAGAAATACAGCCGCCAATTTTTTATTCCCATATGTTCATTTTGTGATACTAACTAAAAATAAAAAAATAAATTACCTTGAACCGTTTTGAACCGGTTACCGTTATATTTTTTTCGGTTCGGTTCCGGTTCAGTTCCAAGATGGCGGCGAAGATTTCGGTTCGGTTCAGTTCCGGTTCGGCTAAAAATAACGGTTCTGTTCCGGTTTTCGGTTCGGTTCGGTTCCGGTTCGACACCCTGCCGGTGACATAACCACGCGTTGCGGTATGAGTAAATTTTCCCGCTAAACTTAGCGGAAATATTTTCCGGCCTAATTGAGCGAAAAATTCCCAGCTAAATTTAGCACGAAAATTTCCTCCAAAATTTAGCAAAACAAATTCCCCGCTAAATTTAGCGAAAAAATTATCCGCTAAATTTAGCGGGAGAAGCTCCACTAAATTTCGCGGGAAACGTTTCTGCAAAATTTAGCAGAAAACTTTAGCGGGAAATTTAGCGAAAATTTCCTGCTAAATTCGCTTCATCTATGGAAAGTATAATCGGCTAGAATCCCCATCTTCATTAATGATAGCAAACAATATATCATCACTCCAGCATCGTCGAAAAGTTGCGAGACTAAAATTTTTTGTCTTTGCTTTATCATGACAGACTCCTGCATTGAATCAAGTCTATATCCCCATCATCATCTAGGGAAACTAGGCACCATCATCAGTATTCTCTGGTACCAATTTTTGCTAGAACTAAAATTTTTAAGTATTCCTTCTTCCCACGCACTATTACGGATTGGAACGCCCTCCCTCGTGACATTTTTTTTGTTGCCCCCGACTTCAATGGTGCTCTTGAGAGTCACATCTTTTGATTGTTCTCCTTTCCTGGTGTTTGTACATAATTTTTTTATTGTATATTAGGCGTTGATTATGGAATATTTATTATGCTGATGGCGTTCATATGTATATATGTCGTTGTACAAGCAATATATATGGTTGCCATGTGTTTCTTGCTTCTCACATGTATATTTTTGTTGTTTGTATGTACCTCACCCCTGCAGGGGCCTGTTCAAGGCCTGCAGTATGTCTAAATAAAAAATAAAATAAAATGGCAGGGAGAAGGAGAGGAGGAGGGGAGAGTACGGATGAGGGGGAGGGGCATGCCCTCCTCTCTGACCTTCCCCTCTCTTCCTCAAGAGCTGCGCTCTAATTTGGCGTTACAGCGGATTGTAAACCCTTTTCATTTTTAGAGAGGAATCTCCTAGCAACCACCAGCATGAAAACTGCATTGAAGACAACCTCTGTTTGCTGTGATCAACGATGAATCGCTCCGACACTGACACGGCTGGTGTTTCCGACCATCCGGCTAAACTCTCTCAGGCGAGCAGCGCCAGTGCTGAGCCGCGGGTTGTAAGCTTCCGGCGTAGCCACACATTTCTCGTAGTCGTGCTCAAAAATCACAGCTTCCAGGTGTAAAACGCTCATTCAGAGAGTCAGACAAAAAAAAAGAAAGACGTTTATAATCCCCTGTAACGCAGAATTAGAGCGCGGCTCTTGAGGAGGAGGAGGAGGGGGAAGGTACGAGGGGAGGCTATGCCCCTCCTCCTCATTCGTGCCCCTCCCTCCTCCTCTCTGCTCGCCGTCCATTGAGCGGGAAATGTTTAGGTAAATTTCCCTGCTATATTTAACGAAAATATCTCGCGAATTTTGCGGGAAATTTCCCGGCTAAATTTAGCGGAAAATTTTCCGCTGAAGTTAGCGGAAATTTTTCGCTGGTTTGGTGAGCGAACATTTTCCGCTAAATTTAGCGAGAACTCTTTCCGCTCAATTGAACGGGGAATTTTTTCCGCTGAATTTAGCGGGAAAATTCTTTCGCTAAGTTGAACAGGTAAAGGTTTCCGCTAAATTTAGCGGGGAAATTTACCCATAATTCAACGCACGGTGACGTCACGAGTGACGTCACTGGTGACCCTCGTGACGTCACACGTGACACGTGGTGACGTCATCTTGGGAAACGTCCCATAACGCACTGCGCGGTTACGCCGACGGCGACGCCGACGACGACGCCGACGACGACGACGACGCCACTCAAGCCGGAAATGGGCGCCTAAGAGCTGCGCTTTTAGACTGAGCGGCTGCCTAGCAACCCAAATTTATTACGCGGTTACTTTCCTACGAACTTTCCTATTATGCTTCCTAGACAGTAAGTGGACAACTTTGCGCCACCTAGTGAGAAAGCTGAGCTCCTCAGGCCGCTGCATTTCACTTTCGTGCTGGGTGGGTACATGCATCGCATGCTAGTGCGCGAAAGTCCAGCAACATTTGCACTAAAAAAAAAACAAAAAAACAACAGGAGTAGTATTTTCTTCTCTTGACGCAGGAAATCGCGTGCCTTTGATGTTCCTTTAGAAAGGGAGGAGTGTTGCTCCTATATAATGGGGATGAAATTTGGTCCCTAAGAAGGGAGGAAAGCTGCCGCGTATTTTTGATCGTGAAGAAAAAGTTGCTCCCCTATGAAGGGAGGAGAATTGTCACCTTTTTCCTCCCAATGGGTGTAATTTTTATATGTGTGGTTAGTATAGCTTCCACCAAATGGCCTCAGAAGTGACAAAGAAAATGTCGGAGAAGTGTAATTTTATTTTCAATTTCACCCGACCTTTAAACGCTCTATGATAGATACAGGTAGAGCACTGAACACGCAGAATACACGGCACGCGAGTTTCAAGAACCCTAACAACAGCAACAACGCAGAGACACCGCACTCCTGCCCTTCTTTACGTAGGCTAAGCCTCGCACTTTCTCAAATATGGCTGTCTTGTTTTTTAATGCAACTTGGCCTATGACTGCCATAATTTGGGGCATAAACACGAAGAGGCGGAGAAAATATTACTCGTTCTTATTACTTATTTGTATTGTCTCCTGAAATCTCTTAATTAAACACCTTGAAGAAAGCAAATCTAAATTATTAGGCTAATTAACTGAAATTTAAAGATCATATTTTAATAAGCCGGCCGAATAATGTTGAAAAATGCAGTGTTGAAACGCAGTAAGCTTGCGCTGAATATTTGAACTGAGCAATGTTCAGCACCAGTGTGATATATTTTCAGATTTGGTGGGGTAATCATTCATTTGATTTGTTACAGAAGTATTTCATTGGATTTTTTAAACATACAATATAACTGGTTTAAGAAGATTCATTGCAACAGCAGAGAACATATCTTAGGTCATGCTTTGTCACCGACTGGTACTACAGCAAGTTATTATTGTTCTAATTTTCTGACCTGGAGCTTCTTTCCCATAGAAAGAATAGGTACCGGGAGTGATTATGGACACTCAGACAACGACTTCGGTATCGCATTAGAAAATTAATAAAGACTTTCTTCGCCGATATAATGCAACAGCTTGAAGACATGACGTTGCCCAAAGCCAAAGTTTTCAGTAGGTTGTTTAGTCACCCTACAGCTCTATACGCAATTGGCTATGACCTCCGCTATATGTACCGTTGCGGAGCCACGTTTTGATGTTGTAGTAGAACGTTTGCAACCCAGTGCAAAATATAGCGCTACGAGAGCTAACACAACGCTACTAACGACTCCCCTGGGACACTAAAGCTAACACAAATAAAGGTTTGTACATTGTTCATTGTTTGTATTTTCTATTCATGTCGCTATCTAAATATACTATTAATTTTTTATCGAGTAAGCTTGTGTTCATTTTGCTTCTTTTTTTAAGTACGTCCTGTACGTTTGCATCGAGTAGGCTTGAGACCCACGTTGTTGACGCCGGGCTGGCTTGCCGTTCTCGTTTCGCAACAAGAGAGGAACCTCGCGATAATGAACTAAGGCGGCTTCATAGAAGAACACAAGATTGCGACGTTTTTCTGCGAGTGCGCTACTGCTGTGTAGCCAAAAATGCAGCGCCAACTAAAAAAAAAGAATCAGCGGTGAACCGTTGGTTGTGATGGAACCATCTGGTCCTTCAAGAATGCGGATCCGCGTCTCTCCCCACTTCGCCCGCAACCTGAACGGAATGTCTTTACGACCCTTTCTTCCAAGTGGACTCTTTCCGAATGAAAGGTTTACCTCTGCTTTCGGCATCCGTGGCTTCGCCCTTCGCCGAATCGCCGTTTCAATGTCCCTCCTTGTGCGGGGCTCTGGTGTTCGAAAAATGCGTGTGTCCCGCAAGCCGGTCCTGGCTTCGATGTTGACGGACTACAATGTCTGTCGGACGCAGTAGCTCGTCGGGAGGCAGTGATCCTTCTGGTCGACTGGGGATCCTGTTCTGTTTTACATAGAACCAAAACATACGCCTCGCGGAATATCTCTCGTTGTATGGCACTTACGCTTTATTTCACGAGTATATGTTTTTCGCGGAGGTGAGGGGTGTAGGAGCGTAGGGACGGGGTCGACTCGAATATAGCAGCGACCTTGGCGG
The DNA here is from genome assembly GCA_037355805.1 of Ixodes ricinus. Taxonomy (NCBI): domain Eukaryota; kingdom Metazoa; phylum Arthropoda; class Arachnida; order Ixodida; family Ixodidae; genus Ixodes; species Ixodes ricinus. The sequence continues at coordinate 29,071 of JAZHYW010045585.1, forward strand.
TTACGTGATCGGGTTAAAAAGTTCCAAGATCACGACGATTAATTAACCGATCACCTTACTTGTCATGTAGCAAGTAACGCGACGAACGTTACCGTGCTTGGCATGCCACTGATGAATCGCCACTTATACTTCTCGCATTCTTCAGCTGGAAGACAGTGCAAAAAATTACGGATCGGATAAAGAAAGACACAGACAAAGCGCTGACTTGCAACTAAATTTAATTAAACGCAACGGTGCAATTTGCGCAAGCACAATCGAGTACAAAAGGAAGAAAATCAGCCTAAAGACACAGAGAAAAACCACCTCTAAAAGGTTTCACAGGGGCAACGCACCAAAGCCAAGAGAATCAGGAGGCCAGAAAATGAATCTTCTGTCTTGACAAGGCAACCCAAGGAATGCTGACACAGACAGTGCCTAATTCTTCTATTTTCCTAATTCCTCAAAAATTTTGAGGAATTAAGGGAGAAAAAACCACGTTGTTCACGGACAGAAGCATGAACTTTTGACAGGATATAGTGGCAGTGTTATTGAAGAGTGGCTTTTCACTCCATTGTTTTTATAAATAAAAACTAAATGTTCTCTGTTCGACGTCATTCACCTAAACCACAAACTACTTTATTCCCACTGGATAAGGGGGCACTTGACAAAAGTGTGTGTACTACTTAAAAAACGAGGGTTGCGCACTTTGCTCGATAGAAGGCGTTTACATGATTTTATGTTTTTACATAAGGTTGTCAACGGAAGTATTGATTCATCAGTTTTGTTAAGTACTGCTTGTTTTCATGTTCCCTTGTGGTCTAGTCGGTTTCAGAGCCCGTTCTATACCCTGACTTTATGCGATACGTCTCCCTTAATAAGAATGCAACTAGAATTTAACAGGCTTGACCAATCTGCTATACACACTTTTAGTGACGTGACAACTTTTCGACGTATACTGGAGTCGACAGTTTGTGTATAATTTTGTGTCTAAGTGGCTGTCTGCATTTCATTTCGAATGACAAACTGTGTACAACTATTTAGGCTATGTGCTGTTTGTGGACACAACAAATTAAGAAATAAAGATTATTATTATTATGTAATTCGCATGATCGTTGCAAAACCTCGCCATTTTGAATACCGTCGTCCAGAAGCTTGTTTAAGGTGCACTGAGCACAGAAAACAAGTCATCTGGAGATGTTCCTTGAGAAAAAGTGAATGACTAATGCCAGTGTTGTCATCTGCTGTGTCTTTCCGAGTCAAGTCAAGTCAAAATGTGTTTTTTATTTGTAAACAAGATATTTGATAATTACACTTATTCAGACGGGGGTCTCAAAGTTTAAAAAAAAAACTGTTGAAGGGACTCCTTGGTAATGAATGGTAAGTCAGCATCAAGTTGGCACCATTATATATAACAAAGTAAAAACAATTTAAAGAAAACATAAATAAAAAAATTAAAAAGGACGAAACATAATTGCGGTATGTACGTACATAATCAAAATATATAACCAATTGAAAAGAAAGAAGTAAAGCTAGGAAGTCAAGGAAAAAAGAAACACAATTGCTGTGTGTGTTTGTGTGTATGTGTATATCTGGGATTGTGTGAAAGGTGTGCCTTAGAGAGAAGTTAACTAACGTGGAAGTTTGGACTAGTTGGTATTACATGATTAAATATTAAAACAGCGCAAGGACACGGACAAGAACAAGAAGGTAGACGAACAAGGCAGCGCCTTGTTCGTCTACCTTCTTGGTGTTGTCCCTGTCCTTGCGCTGTTTTAATTCTTAGAGAAAAGAATGAATCGGTAAAAGGGAGGGGGGGGGTCATAGAAATTGTTGATGAATATGCAGATAGTATGTGTGCACCGTATTTCATTCATTTCATTTCATTTCATTTCATTCACCTCAAGGGCGTCCGAAGGACGCATTACATGAGGGAAAATTCAAAACAAACGGCAAAGATTAAAAAAAACAGAATAACAAAACACGCAAAAGTAAAATGTGATCGTGGACGCACCCAATGCCGTCGAATAAAGCGAAATAAAGGAAGAATAAAGCACAAACAAAGGACAAAAGCAATTATACAAAAAATTGATCAAGGTGAGTAATTATACAATAGTGAACACTGGTCTCTAAATAAAATGTGATTACTGTCAGTAACAATATGATCAGGTGATGCGTTCCAGTCTCTGATACAAAGTAACTAGGGGGAGAAGGGGAAAGTGTTATTGCGACTAAGAAGGTTCTATTTTCAAGAATGGGATCTGTGTACGAAAGGGCGGCAATAAACTGATTTAAAATGCAAAAGGCTGTAATAGATGCTATGAAAAAAAAAACAGCCGAGTTATTTTACGTCTTAGTTCTAGAGAAGAGAGATTATTGCCGGTTTTTAAGGCCGAGACACTAGTCTCCGGCGAGTAGTAGTTGCATATAAATCTTACTGCTTCAAAGACTTTCCGTCTTTGAAGAAGGTAAGTTTTAAGGGGTTCCAAGTGGTGCAGGCATATCTCTAATTTGGGAAGGACTATTGTCTTGTATGCGAGTAGTTTTGATTTAGGTGGGGCAAGATATAATGTTCGTCGCAAGAAGCCAAGCGTTTTCAAGGCACTGCTTGTAATGTATTCAATGTGGTCGTTCTATGATAGGGTGTCTGTAAAATGTATTCCAAGTACTTATACGATGCTACATGTTCCAGGTGTATGTGAGAACAATGAATATTGTGATGGTGTTATTTTAGAAGACTTAGTGATGGACATATGTTTTCATTTGCGAGCGTTTATGTTCACATGCCACATAGAGCACCACGAAAATTTAATTTACTTCAAGTCTATTTAAATAGTGTTGAAGTAGAGCTGAATCGACATTTGTAATAATTTTTCGGTAAATTACACAATCGTCGAAAAAAGCCTAATTGTGGGGTTTATGTAAGAAGGAAGGTCATTTATGTATCTTAAAAACAACAGAGGACCGAGAACACTACTCTAGGGGACACCGGATGCAACAGTGGACGGACGCGATGATGATTGGTTAATTTTGACTACTTTTTTCTGTTTTCAAGAAAGAAAGAAATGCAGTTAATGACGAAAGGATCGATTTCTAGACGTGAATGTTTAAGAAGAAGGCGATGTTGATGAACAGTATCGAATGCTTTAGCGAAGTCAATAAAGATTATATCGGTCTGAGCAGTAAGATGAGTATTGAAGTGAAGGTCTGTAACGAATTCGAAAAGTTGACTAGTGCACGAATAACCTTTTCGAAAACCATGTTGATTAGAAAAAAAAGTTACACTTGTCTAGGTAAGTCACGATATTGGTATACAAAACATGTTCCATGAGTTTGCATGCCACGCTGGTAGGGAAATGGGGCGATAGTTCGTAGTATCGGAATGGTCTTCTGATTTAAAGATCAGCATGACTTTGGTGAAGTGCCAGTCAAGTGGGACTGAGCCGGAGTTAAGAGATTGTTGGAAAAGTTTGCTAAGAATGTTTGAAGCTGCATGCTTGATTAGTTCTAGAAATGTAGTAGGAATTCCATCATCACTGGGTGCACTGCTCGTGGGCAGGTTTTTTATTACTTTGAAAATGCCGTTCTGAGTAAATAAGATGGGCAGCATAGGTGGATAACTATTTGTAATAGCGTATTGGGGTATTGGGGTGAACATCACTTGTGTTTTCGATCTGTTGATTCGTAAATGTGAGGTGATTTCTGTTCGATTAATGGTTAAGAATTTTCCAAAATTTCTGGGGATCAGAGGAAAGCATGCCGGGAAGGGTCACAGAAAGAAAAAAAGTGTTTCTTAGCATTTTTTACATTTATTTTACATTGTTTTGAAAAGGTTTTGTAAGTTGTCCAGTCAACAGAATTACCCGTTCGTATAGCCTTGGAGAATAATCTTTTTTTCTTGTTTAGTTCGCGCCCTAAGCTATTTGTAAAGCACGGTGACAAATCGTCGGTTGCCACCGTGAATCGAAGGACGAAAGTGTAAAGCATTTTACCGAGTGTTTTTTTTAATGATAAGCCAGTTTTCACTGGTAGAACGCTCCGTGTATGAGGCAGCAGATTCGTGCTCAAATTCGTCCCTGGTTGACAATAAACTTACGATATCCATGCGCGAATAGGCGAATATCAGTTTCTTTATCTTTTTAAGGTGTCGTGAGCAAAATGACGTTTCGACATGTGTAATAGAATGATCGCTAATGCTTTCCATAATGGCGACTGATGTTACACATTCTGGGCTCGAGATAATGAACAGATCTAAGATGGCTCGGTCGCGAGTCGCCGACGTAATAATCTGATGGAGCGCGTACGTTTCCAAGAGAGATAAAAAAATCGCGGCATTGACTAAGATTATTAAAATTCGAAATAGGTTTTAAGGTTGCCCGTTCTATACCAGGGTAATTAAAATCACCGATAGATTAGGAAAATTTACCATTAAATCACCAAGGCAATTATGCAGCGAGTTATTGAAATCGGGTTAGTCAGTATGGGGAGGGCCATAACAAACACCTATGATCACTGAACAAAAATCCAACTGCACGCGAATCCATAAAAGTTCGTTAGAACCTATTTGTATTTCTGTGCAAGAAATGTCTTCTTTTTTTTGCGGCATTGAGAACACCGCCACCTCTTGCAGTTTTACGGGCGTGGCGATAAATAACATACCGTTTACTCAGTAAAAGTTGAGAGTTGCTTATATCAGACGTTAGCCGAGTTTCGGTGCCAAGAAATATATCAAGTTCGCTGGAAGACGTAATACTTTCAAATTCATCCTGCTCTGATAAGATGCTGCGAAAATTTGCGATAAGAAATGAAAAGTTGGCGACAGTGGCTGGGCGATAGAAAAGCTTTATTTTATTACGTCATTCTTGTGGCATCGTGTTTCCTTTGGGGCCACGAACAAAAACCGCCGATCCTCTTGCGTGGTCATAAACATAGGTCGGGTCGTTAACATACAATTTATCAAAACGGATCTTATAGCGGGTGTTGCATTCTCTCAATTGGGAGGCAAAACCCCACAGCTTTTCCTTGCAAATTGAACCTTACGTGGAAAGTTTTTAAATATTTGAACTGTGGGCCCTACCACATTTTTCAGTTTGAAGGCGTTGTGAAGAACTTTGTCCTTGCTTTTAAAAAAAGGAAACTTGACGTTGATTGGGCGATTTTTTCCAACTCGTTTTTGGGCCCAGACGATGTGCTCTTTCTGCGGTGCCCAAGTCGATTGATAGGTGAACCTTCACGAAGTGAGTTACAATCCTTTCTGTGACGTCCCAAGTTTCATTTTCCGTTTCCGGAAGAACTTTGAAGACCAAGTTATTTCTTCGCATTTGATTTTCAAAGTCATCTATCGTGTCACCAAGTGCCATGACTTGTTCACGTAAGGCTAAAGTTTCATGTTGAACTGAGGCCACGGTTTGCTTAACAGTGTTTAGGCTTTCCTTCATACCCGCGACTTCTTCCACCTGTTCTTCAAGGGTTGTAGCACGAATCCCCCGATTTCATTTCCCCCGTCCCAAATGCCCCGTGTTATTTCCCCCGAGTGTCAAAATCCCCGTTTTCAAAATTACCGACTCGTTTGCCCCGAGTGTCAATATCCCCGGGCCCAATTTCTCCGCTATGCACCTGCGGACGATACGGTTACGTGTCTTGCGGTGCACGGATCGGCATGCTTTCTCAGTGTCGGCTTACAGACTTTTCGGAGCACGGAATATTCGATCCGTGATCATTTAAACTTGCAATTTTTCATCAGGTATTACTAAAACTAGGAGTGTTATTTTATAACCTTTATTTTCATCTTCTGAGCATTACTTTTTGGCAATTATTAAAGCACTCGTAAGTGACTAATGTCAATGCACTCGTACACCTCTGCTCTTATTTTCAAATCAGCGCGCACTGTGTTCTTTGCAATTCTGTGTCAGTAATTCAAATCTCAACAATAATGCAAATTACAGGAAGTTCATTTACACGTTTTTGCATACACTTTCATGGGAGCAACGTCCACTACTTATATGCCGCAATATCGCTGCACCAGCTTCAAGAACTCTTGGATGCTCAGTTCTCCATTGGACAGACGCTCCTCGAGCTTCTTTATGGCCTCGTCTTTCATCTCCCACTTCTTTTGACGCTTTCGGGCTTGGCCGCCGTTGGACACTTGGAGGAGGGTGACTCTGCTAGTGGCCTCGTCTTGCTTGATATGCTCCACGAACGTGTAGACATTGGGGTGTGCTTTTCCGATGGCATTGTTAATTTTCCTGCAGATGGAAAGCACAGAGGTCACAGCTCCTGGTAGATAAGAAATTTGATACTAGGATAACTACATTTTATAATATTGCAAAATGTACTCACCGGTGCCAGGCTTCCTTGAAGTTGTTAGTCCGGGCTCCGTTGTTCTGGTGGTGGTTCCACTGGTGGATTTCGTAGTTCCCCAAGAGCCAGGTATCCTCGAAGTACAGGATCAGTTGTGGGACTCCTGGGGCTTGTGGCGCTGTTGCCTTCAAACTCCGCCAAGCAACACGTACAAAAGTTGGCGGGACAAAGGCCAAACTGATTGTCTGGCGTACAAACAATGTTACTGAAGAATCTTCTTGGTAGGCCTTAGAAAGTCCGAGGTCCTGAACCTTTCTCCAGATGGCCTGAGAAAAGTGGAAATGGCAGCCTCGGTGCCGAATGCCAGGAAAGACGAAAAGGAAAGCCTGGATAAGAGTGAGTTCAAAGTCCGTACGGACAACGTTGAGCAAGAGAGGTGCACGAAGAGCGTCGAACGCTGCCTTGAAGTTCGTGACAAGTGTTTTGAGATTAGGTTATTTCGTGCACCACCCGTTCTTCAAGGTTCGTGACGCGTGCACCCAGGGCACCGATGCCGTTGTTTATCTGGTCAAGTTTCATAGCATTCATTTCTTGATTTTGGTTTGAGTTCGCGATCAGAATGTCTATCGCGTTTTGAAGTCTGTGTATTTTTTTAGCATTCGTAACGGGGCCTGGGTTTTTCTCACGTATACTTCTCGAGACTTCCCAGGTAGAAGAAAGTAGGCCATGTTGAAGCTCACCCCCTCTTTGACGGCGCTGATTGTGAGCAGTTGATGCAACAAGGACGGACACGAGAAAAAAGTGCCATCGATGAACACCTCTACCACTTCCGCAAAATGAAAGAGTAGCTCCAGCGTACAAAAGCAAAGAATACGGCCTGCACTTATGCTGATGTCAAACAGCAGGAAGTCTCGCTTGTCGAGTGTCTCCGTATAGAGTCTTCCAAGGTTAATCTCGGCCATGTTTCTTGGTAGGCTTGTCTGTTGCTTTTTCTTCTCCGGGTACATGGTGCTCCTCACGCTCTCGAAAGTCGGCAGCTCCGCCATTACCGTGTTATTAACCTAGAACCAATTCGTCCCGTCACAAACAAGTCTCAATCGTGGACATAATGCACAGGTATACTCGTGTAATGAAACAAATAATATCAAGACAAAAAAAATGTTTTTACTTACTTGACCCACAAGGCTCAAGATCTCCCTGCTGTACACTTGGGGTGCTGGCAAATGCGGCTCCGACCTCACCCTTTCCTTCAATTTATTTTTGAGTCGCTCTTCCCGTAGTTGGCTGCCATTAGGGGGATGGTTGTGCTCTGAAACATATGAACGTGATGAAAATCAATTACTGTAGCAGAAATGTTTATTTTGTGCTTAATAAGTGCAATTAATTCAGTCCCCTTTCAGGATAACTAAACAGCTATCAGAAAGTCTATTAAAAAATCGCTTACCTTGGGTTTGCTTGATTACTTTTTCTTGTTCCGTGAGAACCGCTGCTTTGCAGTTCAATTCCCACAATTTGGCACATCTCCAGGCAGTCTTCTCACCTTTATTCTTTCGCTGAAATAAATACTTGAATCCATCTACTATTGCGGCGTCCTTCCCTTTTTGAGTTTTTAGAAATTCGACCTCCATCTCCTGTATCTTGATCTCGACTGGGAAACATTCACCGTGGAAAGTTCCTTAAGTAGAAAAATGTGTCAAACTCTACGACCTCAACATCCTAGACAGCAATGATATCATCGCTGCCAGAAGTCATCAAAGGTTGTCGAGGTCCTTTTGTATAAGTCAACTCTAGGTTGCACTTCTTTAGTGTTCAATTGTTCTGTCATTTTTTTTTACTTCTTGCTTTTTAAGGTTACCCAGCCGTGTTTGTAGTTTTTCAATTTTTTCCTTGGTCCTGTAACCAGACTTGGGGGGGGGGGGGCGGACGGAAGCCGGGGGAACTGATTAGGGGATAAAGGAAAGGGGTTCTGAAAGCCGAGGATTTTGAAGACGGGGGATATAACACGGCAAATTCGCAGCGGGAATTTTGACACAAGTGTTTGGAGATTAGGTTATTTCGTGCACCACCCGTTCTTCAAGGTTCGTGACGCGTGCACCCAGGGCACCGATGCCGTTGTTTATCTTGTCAAGTTTCATAGCATTCATTTCTTGATTTTGGTTTGAGTTCGCGATCAGAATGTCTATCGCGTTTTGAAGTCTGTGTATTTTTTTAGCATTCGTAACGGGGCCTGGTTTCTTCTCAACGTCTCCTGCGGTTGCCAGCGGGAGAAACATGACGGTTGCTATCGTGAACAGCTTCAGAGATCCAGGCAGCCATAGGGCAGACACGTTCAGAGAGCGAATATTTGCGGAAGATAAGGTTCGGTTTCTTTTGTTGGGGAGGAACGAATCGATCCGTGCCCAGTAAATCACAATGTCGGTACCCATTGCAAAACTCCCAGTCTAACGGCTAACAAAAACACAAGGAAAAGGTGGGATTCGCAGCCAACAAAGTTAAGAACAGAGTACCCTAGTGGCTTTTGGGCCTGCCTGCAAGAATACAGGAGGGATGTGTACACGGCGGAATCATGGGCTGCGAATCCCGCTGTGGTGCTTGTTTTGACGGCTTTTGTCTTGTTCGTCACGTGCTTCCTCTGGCGGTAATGACGTGTCGATGTTCTTGACGATTGCTTCCTCAGCGTGCTGCTGATCCAACAGTGATGACGTCAGAGGGCAGTTGGCGCGTGCTGGGCTTGCAGGGATGAGAATCGCCTTTCCAGGTGGCAGCGACCGCAAGAATACGGGAGGGATGTGTACACGGCGGAATCAGGGCTGCGAATCCCTTGTTTCAAGATATAGAATGATGACATGGCAGTTAAACTGCGTGGTACGGAGTTCCACGTTTTAGTCGCAGTGTAAATGAAGGTGAACGCGCCATAATTAGCTCGTATGTATGGTACAGACAGTGACGCTTGGGAATGTGAACGCAGAGGATACATGGCATGTTGATGAGCATGTTATCTGATTGGTGATGAACTTAAATGTTAATAATTCTGTACAAGTATCGAGGCATTGATGAACTGTTAAAATATTGAGGAAGTGGTATGCAAATTGAGCACTTTCGCGCCTATTAACAAATAGCACTGCTCGAAGTGCTGTGTTCTGGGCAATTTCTAGGTTTGTTTTGGTTGTTGTTTTATACGTCAATTCATTAATGGATAGCCCGTACGAAATGCGAGTATGAATAAAGCGAGAGGTACCTCCTTTGTCGTGATCTTGTTTCGTTTGTATGCGTACGTAAAAAAGGGGAAAAAAAGAAAAAGAAAAAGAAAAAGGTGGAAAAGAAGGTGTAACAGGTTGATTGGTTCGAACTGCAGTCGGTTCCGTCTGGTTCGCTTGTACGTTTTTTGTAAAGATAAGAGTGGCTGCGAGGTGAAAGAATGTTCCCTTCGGCCGATGTTTTGATGTGTGTCTACCTTTTGTTGGGTCGAAGTGGTTCGTTATTTTTTTTTAACATTAACGTGGCTACGAAGTCAAGACGTGTCCCCTTAGTGCCATTGTTTAGAGTGTTTTTTTATGATGACGAGTTTGGGTTCAGGATGTATAAAAGGAGGGAGCACTGAATAAAGTGGTTAGCTGTGTTTGAGACGTCGTCGTGTTTCTTCCACCCAGTCTCAGGTGGTCTAAAAATGGTAAACTTACAGCAGCTCGCCTGCGCCCTAAATGCTTTTTCATTATGATAAAGCATTTGGAGGGTTCGTAAGGAAAATATGTGCCGTAGTTTATATAGAATTGGTATATTTCGATATATTTTGTTAGTGGTGTCTTTTACGTGTTGATGTCATGTTAATCGATGGTCTAGTGTTAGTCCTAAGAATTTAGTATGCTACACGCGAGTTAGGTTCATACTTGCAAACGAAAGCGCAGGTGTGTTTAAAAATTTTTTCGTTTTTTTCGGGGCAAAACGTATGTAGTTTGTTTTCGCTATATCGGGAACCAATTTGTTATAGGTCAGCCAGTTAGCTAGCTTTTCTAAAGTGTTACTAGCTTCCCTGTATTGTTCTGTTACGCTTGCAATATATATAAAGATATTTGTATTGTCATAAAGAGCACAACATGTTTGTAAATAGGCTGCCAGGTAATTAATATATATTAAAACAAGAAAAGGACCTAATATTGAGCCTTGCGGAACACAGATGGTAATAGGTTTCGTTGTTGAAAATGTGTCAGCTAAAGTGACAAATTGACATCTGTTAGAAAGATAGCTTTCGATTAGATTGAGAGCAACACTACGAACCCCGTAAGCACTTAAAATTTCGATAGAAAAATGCATGGTTAATAAGGTAAAACGCTTTTGTTAGGTCCACAAAGATTCCCATTGTTAATAGCATCATTTTAATGTTTTGCTTTGTTTTCTCTACCATATTTAATAAGGCGAGTTCTGTTGATTTCTCTTTAATGAATCTTTATTGTGACAAGTTGATCAAAATATTTTTAGAAAAGAACAGGTTCCGTCGCTTTAGTAGTAGTTTTTCAATCGCTTTTGTAATAACAAGAAGAAAGACGATCGGTCGATAGTTCTCTGGTTTTAGTTTGCCTCCTTTTTTAAATATTAGAATCACATTTGGTATAGGCAACCTGCAATGCTGTTTGGTTTGGCGCCATCTAGCGACTGAAGCAAGAAATATTGGGTACCCCTGGGAGTGGCGGCTGCATTGTTCAAACGTGAGCTTTTACTCTGGTGGCGCCGCTTAGCCTAGTGTCTGAGGCAAGAAATACTGGGTATCCCAGGAAGCCGTGATCGCGTAACGTGCCAGTACAGCGGAAGCTACGGCCCAGGCGGGCCAATGGGAGCGTGACTGCGTATCACCGGAGCGCGCCTCTACTCCGAAGAAGTATCAGACTTTTCGCTGCGTCATGCTCTAATATGTGTGCGTTGCGCTCGTATACGTCGGGCATTTCGAAGCCTTCGGCACGCAATGTGGGGCTTTTCGTTCACCCTTTGCCAAGTTACAACGAGACAGGGTATTGCCGTGGGCTCTCACTCTGCTGGCGCCGCCTGGCCGTTGCCGGCTGGCTATTTTGAGTGAGTCAGGGTAAGAGCTTGTCGTGAAAATGTTGTTGATATTTTTTTAGTATTATCGTTTGTATTCCGTCGGACCCCGACGACGAAGTATTTTTTATCGTGTTAATGTTTTTTTTATAAACTTCTTCTGGATAGACAGGGTAAACAAAAAAGTTGTGTCATTACGAGCTACGTTAGGTGTGTCAGTGAATAAATCTGTGCATGAAATATACTGTACGTTCGTAGTGATAGTTGAAAAGTAATCGTTGAGCGTGTTAGCAACTTCTTGTTTGGCCGTAATTATGCCTTGATCTGTGCTTATGGTTCATACAGTATGTTCGATAGCACTCTTATTTAGTGCAGGGTTAATTATTTTTCAGGTTTCTCTGGGACTGTTACTGGCGCTAGAAAGTTTGCTAAAAATACTGCTGTTTGGCTACGTTAACTAATTTTGTAAAACAAACATTATACTATTTGTATTTAGATTGAAGCCTTAGATTGAATGGATTGTGTTTTAGTTTTTCATACTTAATATTTTCGTGATTGATGGATCGCTGTAGTTCGAATGTTAACCAGGGCCTCTTTCTGACTGATCTGTGGGATAGTGTTATTGTTTTCATACCTTTTTAAAAAAATATTTTAGTGTTGCTAAAAAGTTGTCTAGTTTTAGGTCTGCCGTGGGCGCTTGCTATACGGTCTCCCTTGACTTCATGTTTAATGCATTTAATATTACGTTGTATTCGAATATATGAATAGTTTGTGCTATCGATTGAGATGCCTTATGGGTATTCGAAACAGCAAAAATATGTGTATGGTCGGTTATGTCGCTTGCAAAAGTGCCAATTGTGAAGTCTGTTGAATGATAAGACATTACTTTGTGATTCAAAGTGCCGTGTTTTGTGTTACTAAAGCGGGTAGCTGTCGTTAAGCATTGTTGTAGTCCGTAGACGGCTAGTAAACCTAGGTATCTGTAAGTGACCGATGAATCAGCAGAAGTGTCAATGTTTATGTCACCCATAATGATAATATTCGAATTCATTTTAGAAGTGTCTTTGAGGGTTTTATTTAAGCTGCCCCAAAAGGGCTTTACTGCGCTATTTGGTGAGTGGTGAATGACGCCAATGAGTGCATTTTTCGTTTTCTCGGGAACTACACTGGGAGATTTGGGATTGGGCGGAATTTCTATAAATAGTGATTCACAAAGGTTAGATGATATATGAATGTCATCTCGAAGTCTGAAAGTAAGTTTATTTTTTATGTAAAGGGCAACTCTTCCGTGCGATTTAGACAGAAACGTTATTTTTTGTGGTTGGCTATGACCGTATATTCCCTGACAGCCAGGGATATTGAAGTTGTTATTCGTGCTATTGCTAAGCTATGTTTCGAAGAGAGTGATAAAGTGAAAATCATGTTTTATGGTGGATAATAAGCAAATAAGATCGTTAGAATGATTACATAAGCTTCTGATGTTCAGATGAAGTATCGATAACTTTGATGAAGTGGGTGTCTCTCTGGAAATTAGGTCCGGTTCAACCAAGGATACGTTCATAAGGAAAAGAGAAAGTGAGAAACTAAGAGTGACACAGAAAGATTTAGAAGATAGACAAAGACGTTCAAATTATCCTGAGATATGATCTTGTGAACTGGGCTCCCATTGGTATTTCTGGCTTTGATAACACATTGGTCAGTCCACAGGTGCATCCAATCTTCGTCTTTCTTTAGGCGTAGTGCCTCAGAGAAGAGTTTTTTGTTTAGAGTAGAAAGGTGATCATTGAAAAAAGATTTGACGCGGTTCCTCTTGTAGGTTCAAAGCTTTGCTTGTGATGTGAACGTGGCGTGCCTTCATTTGGAAACCATTCTAACGATCCCTCGAGATGAATCTCGCAATTATGTTGCGAGCGTTCGGTTGACTTGGGGTGGGAACCCGGTGGACGATGTCGATGTCAGTTTTGGTGATGGGACAGTTGATGTGGTTACCAATGTGGGTTAAAAGCTCCCCGAGATCTTCCGTCGGGTTGTTGGGCACGCCACGGGTCTCAACGTTGTTTAGACGTGAGTACTGCCCGAGTTGAGGGACCTGTCGTGTTAAGTGTGTGTTGTTTATTTCTAACAGTCGATTTCTCTGTTTCAGTTTTGTGCTGTCGGTACTTAAGGTATCGCACTTTGCTTTCAGCTCTTCGATATCTTTGTTCATGAAGGCCAGACTTTTCTGAGCTTCATGGAGTTCGTTCCTCAAAGTGCGGAATTTTTGTTTGCAACCTCAAACTCTCTTTTTTTTTCAGTTCAGCATTCCGACTTTTTAGTTCATTCCTTAGTATCTGAACTTCTTTCGCCAGCTCTTGGTTCGTTCACATACTGCTCGAAACAACAGATGTTACAAAATAGGGAGGCGATCTAAGTAGCTGGTACGATGCGTTTGTTGGTAAAAAGTCTTGCCCGTACCTGTTGGAAGGCGAAACAATATATCAGTTTTGGTGGTAAATGTGCTGGCCACTTAGATCGCCCCTCTATGCCCGAGACAGCCGCTGTGGTCTTCCTTTTGGAGAAGGACACCGGATGTTGCCGTCGCCGGGAGCGCTTATGGTCAAGAGGTCCAAAGAGTCAAGAGGTCCAACGAGTCAAGAGGTCCAATAGCCACGTGACAGCTGAGTCAAGAGGTCCAAAGAGCCAAAAGGTTCAATTCGAGTCAATAGGTCCAACGCGTCAAGAGGTCCAACGAGTCAAAAGGTCCAATTCGTGTCAAGAGGTCCAACGCGTCAAGAGGTCCAACAAGTCAAGAGGTCCAACGCGTCAAGAGATCCAACGCGTAAAGAGGTCCATCGAGCTTTATTTTTATCTTCTCTGTTTATAATTATATTGCTATTAATGGCTGTTTGTGACTGTTACTGACTGTTTGACCTATCTGAATGATTCTGGACAATACAACTACTCCATAGATATTGGCGACAAGTAGACAGATACTATTTGCCACAACGTATATGTACTTGAGTGTTAAATAATGAATAGTGCCTGACGACATATTTTGGACATGTAGAACTTAGTATCTGTGTTCCAGTCTCTCTGTTCTAGGACACATTCATGTCATTTGTTCGGAAGTGTCTCTGGAATTTCCTAGATAAAAAATACAAATGTACCTCAACATCTCGCGTTTAGCATTCCCTCTCATGTATCTCAGTATCTGTAATCGCAAATACTTCCTTGGGTAACTTTGTCCAGTCCCGGGTTCTCGTATGTTCTATTAAAAATATGATGCGCTATTGTTTTATGCTTTAGTTTTTATTCACTGAGTTCACTGAATCCCTGAAGAGCTAAATAACACAACATGGGAAGGAGCTTAAATATAATTGGAGGGCGTCTTTAAACGAGCCCGAATTACGCCACTTGGCATCAAATAGAGTGTCGCAAATGAATGCGAGCATTGTCTCCTTGAAACGTTATGACCGCTGCCAGCTAGCGGGTTCATCTGGGCCGTTGGCTTACTCAAAAGCACGGAGCAGACACAAATACTTATGCTAGTGATGTGTAACTCCTTTACTGCTCTTTATTTTTGAGAATGCTGTAAAATAAACCATGAAACGTAACGTTTCATGATTAAGCATTCTTGACACGAATCACCTAACACTTGTCTGTCGTTATCTTTTATTTTTAGTTGAAATTACGCGATGCGTTAGTCGGGTGGCATTGTAAGATGGTGGGTTAGTTGCTTAATCAATTTTAAAAAATTGGGTTATAGAGATTGAAATCGATTGAAGAACTGTTCGTGTCGGAAAGCACGTCGATCTCTGAAGCCGATAGATCTAGTGTGTCCAGTGATAGGCCATGGCGAATGGAAAAATAACTAACTTTGCATGCCATGCTGCGCAGGGCAAACTGTCTCTTCAAGTTCTTCGAAGACCAAGGACTTCAAAATATCATGAAAGTTATTTGACGGGACGTGAACAAATTTAAACAACTACTACAAATTTTGAAAATGATGTCACAGAAATAAAAAAAAACTACCTTCAGTTATCCTGACGTCAAACGCCGTAATAGTGCTTTAGTGTGATGGTAGACGTCGAAATAGCAAAGAACTATGGACATATATTTCGTATATGTGACGAACGATGCGTTCAAACTAGTTTTACAGTTATTTTGAACCCGGATGTCGAAGTAGTCACTACCTAAACAAAAAAGGCATCTCAGATCGTGGAATGTTAAGACCCCGTACGAAAATGTCAGATTCAGGCCGTAATGAAAAATGCCGGTTCCGCCTAGACCCAAAATTGGGGCACCAGTTTGTATCCAGCCTGGAACCGCGCATTTCCAGCTCCAATTTTAAACCCAGGCGGCTAACCGCCGGAATTCCCGCTGCGCTCACCACTGGACTCTACAGAAGAATTTCGCGCGATGCCCTTAGCCGTTACAAGCGAGAGATCGTCGGGATTTCAGACCCAGGCGGACTGCGTCTGAAATCGCGACGATCTCTCGCTTGTACCGGCTAAGGGCATCGCGCGAAATACATTTGTAGAGTCCAGTGCTGAGCGCAGCGGTAATTCCGGCGGCGCACACGGTCGTCCCGGCGTCGTCGCGTCGTCATTAAACACGGTGCAAGGAACACACACACAGCACGCACAAGCACAGTATCTAGTGTTGAGTGCATCGGGAAGTTCCGGTGGGCAAGCGGTATCCGAGTTTTCCCAGTATTTTCACCACGCACACCAGCGCCAAGCGCATCCAGATGCCGAGCCAAAGTGGAATGGGTCGGCAGCTTCACACTATATAAAGATTCAAAGCCGAGGTCAGTGGGTATCCATCTAGGGCAACGATGGGCGCGTCAGTATCCTTGCGCCCGCATCGCGAACGTCGCCGCCGGGCGAGCGCAGGCCGGTAGGTAGTCTGACGGGAGCGGAGAAGAACCGAAACTGCCGAAACTCTCGAAGCGCTGCCGCCGACTGCAGCAGACAATGCAGGGCGCGTGTCGTCACCAAACACGGAGCACCGAACACACACACCAGCACGCACAAGCACAGTATCCAGTGTTGGAGTGCATCGGGAAGTTCCGGCGGGCAAGAGGTATCCGAGTGGCACGTCACCGCCGGGCGAGCACCAACGGACAGTCCGACGAGAGCGAAGAAAGAAACTAAACTGACTTAAAACTCTCGGCGCTGCGCGGCTGCGCTACCGCCAGCTACCGCCGACCCGCCGACTGCAACAAGCAACAGACAAAGCCAGCAGTGTTGCCAGATGGTCCCACCAAAAAACCGCCAAACGACTTGGACGTATAGCCCAAATATAGCCAAAGCCGTAAAAAAATATAGCCCAAAACAGCCAAGACTAAAAACAATGATTTTTAAGCCTTATATTGACAATTTCTTACACTCATACAATACACGTTACAACCTCTGTTTCAACCCTCAGATGCACCACATTTTCTGTACATTATGTTACTTGTGAATTAAAAAAAAAAAAAGCTTCGGAAGGATGAAAATTTGTACAACACTGACCCTTCCTTCGTAGGTTTTCACAAGTACAAAACACACAAAGTCAGCTTCATTGTGAAGCCCAGGAGATATTATCATACAGTAAAAGAAGAAAATACAGAAGCAGAACAGTCAGAACACTGGGAGTTTCAAACCAGAACCCCAATATCTCAGGTCCTTACCAATATCCTACCCGTCTACCCGTCTTTGTAAAGAATAATGCCCCACCCATTCCGGTTCGCGCTATTTCTGATTGTGTTATCCTTTCTTGTGGTGGGCAACAACTTTAAGCTAGACCATTGTTTAGCGGTGACACTGCGGACTTCTCATTTTTACAAACTTGGGTGACTAAGGATTTTCACATGGGCACCAAAGCAGCATTGGGAGAGTTCAGTCTACGTCTGGGCAGCGCCATATGCGTCCGGGTTGAAGACGCGCTACCCGGCCTGTGGTAATAGTGCAATATGTTTGGTTTGCTCCACTGCCTTATAGGGAGAACGCTTGAACTCTGCAAGCATTGCTTCACTGCGCATTGTGAAAACCCTGAAGTTTGTAGAAGTTTCAAGCCTTTCTCCTTCCTCTTGACTAGCCAAAAAGAAATAATATTTTATTCGAAACTGAGTAAAAGTTTGAAAATTAACAAGCCGAACCTCAAAGTTCGGCGTCGAACCTGAGGTTCGACAAAAGTTCGCTACATTCTTAGAAATAGCCCAAAATAGCCACATAGCCAACCACAAAATTTTGGCGCCAACAAGAAAAAATGTAGCCCAATTTGGCTAAATAGCCCAATCTGGCAACACTGAAAGCCAGGCGCGCGCGCGGAGAACGCCCGCTCGCAGCGCCTCCGCAGCGGATGCGCCTGTCCCTAACACGTGACCTGCGAGAAACCGCAAAACTTCCCCGCCGACCCTTTCCCCCCTCCCCCCCCCAACACCACCGCTCCCTCCCTCCTCCAGTCACGGATGTGCGCGCCAGCTGGCTGGGAGCTGACTCCACTGGAACAAGGGGAGCGGACCGGATCCACCGAACACCGTGCGATTCCAGTGCGTTGCGTCTCCCTGGATCAGACTGGTTACTCCCAGAATCGCGCGGATCGGAACTGTCCACAAGTTAGAATCCCGCGGATCCGAACTGGAACCGCTCCGATCTGGCATTTTCGTACGGGACCGTTCTGGTGACGTGTTCGATATTCGCGGGGGAGAGCAGCACGGGAAATGCAGATTTACGACTTTGTGGTCAGGGGTAGAAAAGCAAAGGCCCACATCCCCGCAGAGCTGCAGGTCCCCAACAAACCAATGTTGCTATAAGCTTGATAGTTAATAACAACAATGATTTTCGGTGTTTAAAAATCTAGTGTCCGGCATGCGATCCCCACAGCCCAGCGCGCGTATTTGTCGCTTCAGAAGCCAAGCAAATCACGGGTCATACGCACGAACACTGGTTACATCACCGGACAGAAACGATGTATCAAAGCCGTGTTCATGAGGTCCCCCTGTCGTGGGGAAGTCTTCACAGCTTATCTTTTTTCTATTTTTCCGGCATTTTTCTTCTCCGCCTTATTTTGTTAGCATCTCTGTTGTCTGTTTCTCTAATGCGTGAGCATTACCAGGCTTAGTCAGCAAAAAAGCCGTCGGCAAAATCTGTCCTCAAAATTCGTGGCTTGCCCAACACAAAAAAAAATATGGTCACGTGATATCTTTGGTCTCGTGATCTCTCTGGTCACGCGACCAAACCGAAAAAAAGGAAAATCTTGTCACGTGACCTGTCTGGTTACGTAAGCACGAAACCATCCCCGTTTCGAACCTAGGCCTGGCTTCGAACCTAGGCCCTTTTGATCGTGAAACTAGTGCGCTATCCGTTGCGGCAACAGAACTCGGGCAAAGCTAATGCTCACGCATTCCCACATCCTAAAAAAGAGCTTAAATGCCCTCGTACTTTTTTTTCTTTTTGCCTGTACATATTTCACACCAAGAGATGAAACAAGTCAAGATATCCAATATTGGACCTCTTGACACATTGAGGCACGAGTCAAGAGATCCAATATGGGTCAAGAGGTAGAACGCGTCAAGAGGTCCAACGAGTCAAGAGATCCACGGCGAGGCAAAAGGTCCAACGCGTCCGGAGGTCCAGCGGGTCAAAAGGTCAAATATTGGACCTATTGACTCGTTGGACCTCTTGACGCGTTGGACCTCTTGACTCGGAATCGCCGGAAGCAGGGGTGGCGGCGCTGCGCGTGGCAGCACGAGTGATGACAGGACAGCGTAAAGGAGTCGACCTGTTGGAAGGCTATACAGTAAATCAGCTCCGGCGGTGAAGGTGCTGGCTACTTAGATCGACGCTCTATGAACCCGGAATACATTGAGAGTGGTTGAGAGTTGAGCGTGTTGGTACATACTTGTAAATATATCAGCTTGAACTTTAGAAATTTGTAATAAAAAAGACACCACATAAGCACGCTACAAAACAAGAAGTAACAAGAATATACAAGTCAAAAGGCCACGCAGCATGTCAAACATTGTTTCTATGTAAAACGGTTTAAAGTAAACGAGGGTTTACTTTACTCATTATCAGGTTTACTTTACTCATTATCATTATTATCATTATTACGGTTAAATGATAAATTCTCACTCCATTCAAATCTTGTACATAAATATTCTGGAAATAGGCGCCGGATTTTGTTCTCCTCACATCTTGCATATCGTCGACGGTTGACTACACAGTTATTGCAAGTAAGTAATGTAGAAACGCGCGCACAAAACCAGTAAAAAACACAAAAAAACATCGATAGCACACTTTCCGAAGGCAGTACATTTTTTAGTAGTTCGACGTAACTGTAAATCAGTTTACGCCCTGTGTAGAGCCACGCAGTCCACGGTTGCAGTTTTGAACATGCCGGCACGCACTCCCTGATGATCTTCTGAATTCCGGGGCACAAAGCGGTGCGTCCATGGCTTGAGAACGCGTACGTAGCAACTCTGGACTTTCGCAAATCTTTTCTAGGTCAACGCTCAAGGCGCCTTCCTCTGGTGTCTTCCTCCAGACATGTGAGAATCGGATGCCCCTTGGTGGATTTTCCTTTTCACACTCTCTTTTCTTGAGCCGCCCGAAAAACGTGAGGTTCTCTCTGGCAATTACGAGCTAGTAGAACGACCCCTTCGACTTTCAGGCTGAATGCCTGAACGAAGCTTTGCGGGTTCGTTATGGAGTACAATTCTATAGTTGTCAAGGTATACATGGATGCCTGGTGATTGAGCACGCCACCCACTCCATCACGCGAGCTTTTTCCGTGTCCTGACGCGGGGACTATTCACTTGGTGACGACATTCTTTTTCTTGAATTCGTACACCTGTTGCCTGTTTTTGAAATGGCTTGGAGCTCCTTCTGAACTGTAAACGAGTTGAGTGAAAATAGGCAATACTTGCTCCAGCCGCCCTTCGACGACGTTGACGATGAGCACAAAGAGCGCATGGGACGAGTCATGGACGATGTCGTCGCTCACTAAGGCGAAACGTGACGTTCCCTGTTGGGTCGGAGCCACGCAGGTAAAGACGGAAACCATCTTGCTCTTCCAGTGATGTCCTTGCACCGGGAGCTGGATCATGACACTCCAGTTTTCAGCAAAATCAATGTGCAAGATGGCGGCACGTGACTTCACATTTGCTTTCTCGAGCAAAAATGGCTCTTCGAAAGGAGTTCTAGGGGTACTGAAGCTGCTCTCTCTTTTCCCAAGGCGCCACCAGGTGGCGCCAATTTATCATTTCCCCGGAAGGAGCAGTGTTGAAAAACTCTTATCGCTGGGCTGACCTCGAAGTCGAAGCCACTGGTTTTTCGACTTCGTTGTTCGCAGAAGTGGTTGTCGAACCTGATATGTGTCCTGTATAAGCGAGTTGCCGAAGCAAAGCCGCATATTAGAACTGTATTAGAACAGACCGTATACTCACGTACTGGCCAAAGTGCGCGCGCTTGCTGCTTGGAAACAGTTTGCGCGGCGGGAAGCGACTCCGTGAATCCTTCTTCCGAACAACTGTGCGGCGTCAAGTTTGTCGCCACTCGTCTACTTTCTGTTATTTTTCAAGAACGTAAAAAAAAAGAAATCGAACTCGTAGAGGCGCACAATGGCGGTAAAGTTGCTGTATTTTAGTCAAATGAGCACACGTTTCACAAGATTGCGGCTCTAATATAGGGCATACAACCAAAATATTCCATTTCTAGATTGTTTTTTCTTGTAGTCCACTATTATATCTAAAGTAATATAACAAATAAAAAATTACAAACAAATTTTTTTTAAGAAAATAGATTTTATACTTTTAACATTTGTTATTTCTTACAACGTTTACGTGAAGATGGCGGAGCGGCTAGTCGACAGATCATAATGGTATTATTATATCTATAATGAGCTTGGTTTGATTACCTTAAATTTACCTTAATTTACCTTAAATACAGACAAAGGAAGGGCCTGTAAAAGTTGACCTATAATCGACCTGAACGACGAGTTTGACAGTTTTTTTAGAAACAATTAAACTTTCTTTATATTACCTATTAAATGAGGGGGAAAAGTTGAGATGGTGGAGGAAGAACAGTAGCGGCAGCAGGGGGTGTCAAACACGTGACCTGCGACGGCAGGCAAAAAAAGCTAGTTTCTTCCACTGCAGCTTCTACGCTTCCTAACTCCAGAACAAAAAATCTGGGGAACATGCGGTTTGAGCCCTCCATCATTTGAGAAATTCCCCCAAAAGAGATATTATTTACATCAAAATTAAAGATTAAACCATTTTAGCCTACCCGATTTGAGATGAAACCACAAACATATAAAACGGCAGGGCACCCTGCAAGATGTCGCTTAACGCACTTCTGTTCACGCCGGTGTTGCTGTTTCTCGGTGCTCCCGCCGCCTCCAGCCAGTTCAACGGTACCGATTACAGCAGCAAAGGTTCTTCGTCATGTTACTTCTTACGGACTGCGACGTGCACGTTGTCATCGCTTGGGGAAGCACCACCCACCAATGAGCCAGACCAACCACGCATCGACACGCCATTCTTCGTCCCAGCACCATCGTCATCAACGGCAGGCTCGGAGGGGATAACCAGTGTCCCGCCATCGGATCCCCTTAGGGGGCACAGCGGCAGGGCAGCCTGCAAGAGGTCGCTTAACCCACTTCTGTTGTTCACGCAGGTTAGTAAAAAAAATGTATCGTTTTTTCGAAGTGATTATAGATGCCTTGTTCTGCTGCTGTGCCGAAGCAGTGTGTTTTGTTTTTGTCGGTCTGTAAACAAATGTTGCTAATGCTAGCGGGGGACATCGAAACTAACCCGGATCCCCTGACGGAAGATCAGCAACAGCTTATCTTGCAAAGTCTGGTTATTTTGCCTCAGCTACAGGTCGGTCAAACAGCGCTTTTTATCGAACTAAAAACAATTCAAAGCAACCAGAAGTCGGTGGACGAAAAGCCAGCGGCATTAGCAACCAGGCTCACTTCGGTAGAGGCTAACTTGGAGTCTGTTTCGCAACTGCGGAATGATGTAAATTGTGTGCTTACTTCTACAGCAATATTGGCTTCTCAGGTTAAAAGCTTGGCTTCGCAGTGTGAAAATCTTGAAGGCCAGTCAAGGAGGTCGAATCTGATTTTTTTATGGGATACCTGACTGTTCTGGAGACTTGGACTGCCTCTGAAGCTAAGGTCATTTCGCTTTGCCAGGAGACTCTTGGTATGAAGTTTGATGCCTCGTTTTTGGAACGTTCACATAGGCTAGGAGCCTTCCGGCATAGTAGAAACAGGCCTATAATCGCGAAATTTACATCATTCAAACTAAAACAAGACGTTTTGTTCAGCGTGTCCAAATTAAAGAGTACCACCTACTCGCTTAGCGAAGATTTTACGTTGAAGACCAGAAATGAACGCAAAAAACTTCTGGAATTCGCCAGAACCCAAAACACCAAGTTTCAACTTCGGTATAATCGCTTATACATAGGTGACCGAATGTTTTACGTCGATCCAATCACACTTTCTGTAAAAAGCAAGGACACTTAACATTTAAAGAAATCTAGACTGAACAATGTAGCTATGAATGATATAGTGGTTTTGAACGGAAATCGTAGAAGCATTAGGAACAAAATCGACGATTTTGCCGCTCTCATCTCGGTCACTATACTCCAAGCATTGTCATTGGAACAGAACCTTGGCTCGAGGAGTCTATCTCCGATCTGGAAGTTTTTCCGCCGCACTTCGCTGTTTATCGTAAGGATCGGAATGGCAACGGCGGGGGTGTGTTTCTGCTGATTCATGAAAGATTATAAAGTTCCTTGGCAGAAATCAACGGCTCATCGTGCGAATCCGTTTGGTGTCAAGTCTCCCTTGCTAACGGGGATAATCTTACTGTGGGTTCATTCTACAGATCACCATCAAGCAACATAAACTCTATTTTTTCTTTGTATAACGCTTTATCTGTGGTAGAAGCTGGTTTTTTTCTTATTGGTGGTTATTTTAATTTACCGGATATTCAGTGGAGAGGACTCAAACCGTCTATTTCTAACTGTACTGGTATATACTCAGCATTTGTTAATCTTGTCAATGACTATGACCTTCATCAGATTGTTACAGAGCCTACGAGGATCGGTTCTAGCCGTTCAAGTGTCCTCGACCTTGTGTTCAGTAATCGTGCTTCGGCGGTCTCCGCTCTTGCCGTTATCCCGGGAATTAGTGACCATGAGGCTGTTGTTGCAAATTTGTCTTGTTCATTTGATCACAGTTCTTCCTCACGTCCCAAGAAAGTGTTCTTTTTCGGCAGGGGTGATTATGCTGGTTTGTCAAGTAGACTTGAAGAATTTTACTCGGAGTCTGAGGGCACGAGCGTGACAGGTGACATTGACTTACTGTGGAACATATTTAGGAATAGAATAAAGACTCTGGTTGATATTTTCGTTCAGTCGAAAATTATCACCTCGAAGCGTCGTCAGGATAAACCATGGATGAACTCCGAGTTACGGAAACTTATTAATAAAAATAAACGTGCACATACTCAATACCGAGCTCGTAATAACTCTGCATCCTACAATAAACTAAAGGAGATAGGTGTCGCCCTTAAACGTGCAATTACTTCGTCCCGGGCAAACTAATTCCTAACACTAAATGTGAAACTCGGACAAAACTCATAGGAATTCTGGAAGCTTATTCGTTCTAATAAAAAATATATCGTCGGAATTCCCTCCCTGTTGGTCGAGGGTCGCCATTTAGAGGATGACTCTTTAAAGGCTGCCAGTTTCAATGATTACTTCAAGTCTGTTTTCTCGGATATCGTGACGGGGAATTATTGCGATTCTGAAGAACTACCTGTTTCTACTGATTATATGTCTGGAACCTATTTTGATACAGGCGGTGTTTTTAACCTTCTAAAGAAAATTAGACAAGGTTCAGCATCTGGCCCCGATGGAATTCCCAACGCTGTCTTAAAATCTTGTGCTGAATTCATTTCGAGCTACTTGGTAATTTTGTTCACGGTATCGTTGAAATGTGGCTTCTTGCCTCTGGACTGGAAATTTGCAAATGTCGTCCCCGTCCACAAGTCTGGCCCAAAAATCTGGTACAAAACTACAGGCCCATCTCACTGACAAGTGTGCGCTGCAGAACTATGGAGCACATTATTTACACTAACCTAATGAAACACCTTAGTCTTACCAATTTCTTTGGCCCGTCTCAACACGGTTTTCGTACAGGATTTTCTTGTACCACGCAGTTGCTTGAGTTCTGTCAAGACATTTCACAATCGTTTGATAAGGGCCGACAAGTTGACTGTATCTTTCTGGACTTCAAAAAGGCCTTCGACATGGTTCCTCATGCTCTTCTTATGAACATACTTCAGAAACTAAACATAGATATAGAAATTTTTAACTGGATTGGCAATTACCTTAATTCAAGAAAACAGTCCGTGTTAATTAACGGTTTACAGTCCCCCTATATATAAATAACATCCAGAGTTCCACAGGGGTGTGCACTTGGCCCTCTCCTTTTTTAATATACATTAACGATATAGTTGAAGGCGTCTCTTCACATATTCGATTATATGCAGAAGATTGCATTTTGTACAGTGATGTGACCTGTAATGCCCAAGTATTCGCTCTTCAAAGTGATTTAGATAAAAATGATGACTGGAGTATCAAATGGCGCATGCCTCTACACGTCTCTAAATGTATTAGCGTGAGATTCACTAGAAAAACTAAATTTATTCCTTCATCCTACACTATCGGTGGTGTTTCACTTGAACTGGCATCTGAGGCTAAATATTTGGGAGTTATTTTTTCGTGCGATTTAAGATGGAATAAACATGTTGACTATATTACAGCGAAAGCAAGCCGGTCCCTGGGATTTATTAAACGTAATTTTAGGATGGCTGTCCCATCTTTGAAGGAGACATTATATTTTTCTCATGTGCGGTCTGTCCTCGACTACGCCAGTGAGCTATGGGATCCGTTCAGTCAGAACTTTTTAGATCAAATCAAAAGGCACAGAATCGTGCTGCGAGATTTGTTACTGGTAATTATGATTTTAGAGCTAGCATAACTGAACTTAAATCGTCTCTAAATTGGAGGCCTCTGAGTCAACGACGGAAATTGTTCCGTCTCAAAATGTTACATAAAGTGTTCTACAACAATAGCGCAATTAGTAGGTCCACGTATATTTTTGAGCCTGTCTATGTATCAGAAAGAAGAGAAAATTCAAGAAAAATGTGTCCATTTCACAGCAGAACTGATGTTTTCAAATGCTCTTTCTTCCCGCGGTCCATTGAGGATTGGAATACCCTGCCAAGTGACACTGTTGAAACGGAATTGTCAGCGCTGTTTTTTGAAAAGATCCAATGTTTCTTCAAACTACCGTTGTGCATTACTTCTCGAATAATTGTGTTTCACCTTGTGTTTGTAGCGTAAAAAATTTCTGTGTGTGCCCCTCCCTACTATAATGCCTCTTCAGGCAATGTAAGTATGCGAATAAAAATAAAAAATAAAATATATAAATATATATATGTGTGTGTGGGGGGGGGGGGGTGCGCGTGCGTGCGTGCGTGCGTGTGTGTGCGTGTGCGTGTGCGTGTTTGTAACGGGAGAATGGTATGCACATGCTTCCGAGAAATATATGGGTACGAATGAGGGTGCACATACGCAGCAGTTGAAGCATGGAAAAATAAAAAGAGCAAAAGTCATTTTGATATTATGAGCCAAAAAATAGTAAAGCACGAACTAGATGAACAAGTAAAACGCTGAAAGTATATTAAAAATATAATATACATTAAAATTCGAGATAAACAAATAAATTTAAACGCACGTAAAGGAATATACAGGGTGTTTCACGAAAGGTGGACAAATTCGATATTGCGAAAACTACGCGAAACTATTGCAAAACTACAACTTCCCAGTAAGTGTAACCTCTCTAAAAACATCTCTACAGCTTCCTCTTTTGAAAGACTGTAGAGCTTTAAACAGACTCAAATTGCTTCACAAACTTTTTTATCACTCTCCATCTCGTAAGTCGATCTCCACGGGGCGCGGTGCTGCCGGGGTGCATCTGCGCCCGGCAGCACCGCGCCCCGTGGAGAGATAGTGCATCCAACCTCTGCTGCGCTGTCATCGCGCGACGCAGCAGAGGCTTGTGCACCATCTCTCCACGGGGCGCGGTGCTGCCGGGGTGGAGATGCGCTCCGATAACAAACTGAAACTTAAAAACCCGTCGAATTTGTACGGTTTTTCAGAAAGCCGTAAAATGCTTCCCGTGCCTTCTATCGTTCTGCAGTTTGTTGATTTAGTGTTTTTTGACGATGCTGAGCAATTTTGTAATTGAAACCATGCCCTTAAGCCCAATAATAAGAGTTAATTACGCAAAAATAATTAACAATCTAATTATCCCGGACTTTAATAATTTTCCTAAAAAGGTCCCTTGGAAGCAGTTGTCGGCGCAGTACTGAAATGAGCGACCCTTGGAAGCGAATGGCAGCGTAGCACCTGCTCGCTCCTTTCTTGCCCGTTTCCACAACAATGGTTGGCGGTACTTGTAAGCGTGAATTTTATCAAACGAATTTAGTCTGCACTTGCCGGCAGCGCCTTCAACTTATGGAATTTATGAGGATAGCTCGAGTGCAACATGGCTTTGTGTATTTTAGTGGTTCTTTTTCACTGACAGGCAGACAGACGGAAAGTGTCCTTTCTTGTCATACCCGTTGCCAATCTTGTCAGCTGCTGTGCGCTTAGCGCGCGATTGTAGACTAGTAGTAGAGCCGCGCCACTTGAATGGACAGAGAACTCCTTGGTACAGTTCACGGGTGGGGAACGGTTGGTTCTTGTTGCTTTTTACTCGACACGCAGAATTGTGGACCTCGCCACTAAATGAGCTATGCTTAGGGTCGGAACTCTGTTCCCCAATATTGCTGTGGGCACCGCCATTTCGGTGCTTGTGCAGAGCAGACGCAACTGCCGATCGTCATGATTCAAAAGTGCGACTTCCTCGGCATTTGATTCGGTGTTAGGAAGCTCATGTAATATTGCTTTTGCTCTGTCGCGAAGCGTTTGAACATTTATGGAGGACGTAAAAGCGTTTCCTGTGATTTCATATAAATTTTCCTATAATTGGCAGCCATGATTTTAAGCCACAGTATGGACAAGTGGCGTTACCCTGAAGGGTAGCTTATTTAGTGGCACTAGGAAAGATCATGGTGGAACAGCGCAGCACTGAGCTAGATTTCAGACGCCATGTTCTTCTAGATTGTGGGAGCCACTGGTTCCCCTCCCCAAGAAGGCGTAAGCCGCGGACGTTCCGGCCGGAGTTGTCTCGCTTAGAGCCGGCGCGTTCCGTATCATGTCGGAGAGAGCACGCCACCATGCTGGCCCACTCTCTCGCACTCCTTTGCGCGTCTCCCATTTCGGGCGGACCAGGGACATCGCGCACGAGGGAGAGTCGGGCCTGTCCTCCGAGTGGACGGCCGTGTGGTCGGGGAGTCCTGGATTGGACTCCAGGCGACGGGTTGAGTCGCGGCGCGAGCTCGTCCGACCGGCGATGACTCCACGGTAGCGACTCCCCGGGCTCTGACAGTCGGCGTCCCCAATACCTATGGACGTCCGTCTGCCGAGAGCCCTGGCCCCGAACTCCTGCGACGACGGGCGGCGCGAGCTCGTCCGGCCGGCGATGATTCCGCTTGCAATTTCCCCTCTGGCTCTCAGGTCGGCGGGCGCTGCGGGCACACTGTGTCCACGGCTCGCTTGACCGCAGTGTCTTGTTGGGGACCCCTGGTACTCGATAAACGCTGTTGGATACCGGGATCATCGTTGTTGGCATGGCGTTGGCCATGGGCGTACCAACCGGGGGGGGGGGGCAAGAGGGCGCTTGCCCGCAGTTCTCAAGGGCAAACACTGGCCGGCGGCACCCAAGGGATACTAAGGGCACCGCCGCTCGGCCACATATTGTTAACGCGCAGGCGATACACCGCCCAGCAAACGGCGCTCACGCCGGATTGGTTGGCTCGTGGAGAGAGACGCTGCCGCCGCCGTCAGCATAAGCAGCAGTTACAACGAGTTCCCGGAGTGGTAGCGTAGCTTAAGGAAGACGACGAAGTGTCTGCAAAGGAACACTGCCTTTTCTGCTTGTCTAAAACTGCAGCGAACTTCTGGGGCCCGGGTTCGTTCCGGGTGTCGTAATGCGCACACCAAGACGCACAAGAATGACGGAAGATGAGCTCAATTGAGAGCAGTTCGACGGCACTGGAAGGCCGGGTTTCACAGCGGGTAGCGGAAAGCTTCCAGGACTACAGGATGATTCTGCCTTGTCTACCATCAGGTATGCTCGATACAAATTCTCTCTTTCTGCCTGCTGACATCCCTGGACGTCCGTACAAAGCCACTGATTTCAAGGAAGCCCTCTTTTTGACCATTGAGCGCAAAGACCTCCTTGGCTTGGGCCCCTACCGAATGAGCCACGTCTGGATGGCCACCTTTGCCAATGGAGCAGCGTAGTGTAAATTCAAAGCATGCGTGGAGCTTCAGGTGAAAGGAAAACAATGTGTGGTCACCGACCTATGCAAAGAAGAAATTAATTGAAGCTTCTGTGGCTTCCGATATCTTTGCCAGACACGGATATCAAGAAGGTTCTTGAGGTTTTCGGTGATGTCAAGGATATTAAAAAAGAAAGATGGCGATTCTCAGATTTCGAAGAAACGGAGACACTAACGCGAGTTGTGACATTGGTTCTCAAAGAACACCTCAGTGTGAACAGGGTATCACACATGCTGAACATCTATGGGGTAAACACACTAGTGGTAATCTTTGGAAAACCTCCTCTCTGCTAACGTTGCAAAGCAATCGGCCACATTAGCAGGCAGTGCCGCACACCATGATGCAGCCAATGCTGGACATATGGACATACAAATGAGGACTGCGTTGTTACTTACGCCTCGAAGCTGCTAGGAAATACATCGCAGACAACCGATGACAGCGAACTCATCATGGATGTAGAAGAGATGGAAAAGTTTGAAACTTCACCTGAAGACTCCCCAGACGTGCACAGCAGGGAGGAGAGATAAACCTTGATGATCTAGAACCGAGAGCTACTGAACAAATTCAGATAGTGGATTATGATGCAAGCTCAACGCAGGATTCGCCTCAGACCCCAGGAAGTGTCGCTCCAACAAACAAGGGCAAGGACACAAGAAAACAGCGCTTGCAGACACCAAAGACCTTGGGAGATGTGGCGAAGGATGCCAGGCATTGCAAAAAGTGAAGCTGAGCTCGACTGTGGAGCAAGCGATCTCGGAGCCTGAGGACTTTGAAGAAAAGTTCCCTACGCTACAAGAGCCACAGATAAGCCTAGAACTTCAAGAGCAGATGGGGAAGTTTAAGTTTAAGGATAAGACGAAATTCATTTCAGCCCGGTCTGACACCAACCCCAAGCACGGTTAGCGGAACCAGTGGCACCACAAAATAGGTCCATTCTGTATTTTTACACTTAATGTCCGTGGAATCAATTCACCTAGAAAGTAGTACCAACTATTTCTTTTTTTATAGAACAACAACTGTGATATAGTTGTATTACAATAAACAAAAGTATCGGATAACAATGCCTTGTTCTCGATTAACCGTGCAGTGAATGACACATATGACGTGTTTCACTGCCCAGCAAATGATTACTCCGCTGGATGCGCTATATTGTATAAAAAATATTTTATATCAAATGTGCAGCGTCCACGAAGACACATACGGAAGACTTCTGGTCGCTAACTTGCTGATCAATAACCTACCTTGGCGCACAATTGTTTTGTATGCCTACAACGAGGCAGTGCAAAAAGAAAACTTGTTCGATCAAGTGCGAATTCACCCATACACAAGGTTTAACGAAATTTTACTAAGGGATTTTAACTGCGTACTGCCTGTCAAGGACAGAACACCTGCCAAAAAGATTGTAGAACGCAGCTCAGATGTTCTAAGAGCGATAGTTTGCGATTGCGATTTGTTAGATTCAGCGACAACAGATAATACTCTAAGATATACGCACTTCCAAGGGTCGTTTCATGCTTGGTTAGACCGAATTTATATTTCTGAATCAGTCAGAAATAGACTGAGCAATTATAAAGTAATTCCTGCGTTCTTTTCTGACCATTGCATGGTGATGGTAACCATAGGTCTGAGAAAATGTCCGGTAAAACAAAAGTGTCAATCATGGTTAGTCTGGAAAATGACTGAAGAACTACTTGATAATGATGATTTTAAACAAAACTTTGGAAAGCTACTAAAAGAACTGGGACAGACAAAAAATGGGTGGTCCAGAAATGAAAAATTGTTAAAACTCAGGGCAAGAGAAATAGCAATCGAAACATCCTCAGTTGTAAGATTTTATGAAAAAACACAAGAAACGCAACAGAGATACTTCGTACCTGTACCATCTGGAGTGCCTACATCCCGGAGAATAAAAAAAAAAAGAAAACTTGAAGAGCACGACGTGAGGCGATACGAGAGGGCTGCTGTGAGGACGCAAACTCTGCAAGTCATTGAAGAAGAACAACCAACAAATTGCTATATACACGCGGAACGGGAGTACTTAAAAAAAAAGTTGATTTCACTTGTACGGCAAAATGGGAAAGAATTGTCAAAATACAACGATATTCAAGATGCCTTTATACCCTATTACGAGGATATGTTTTCGCGAAAGACCAAATTTACACAGCCCAGAATGGACGAAATAATATCTGGGCTGTCGACCCTCCATACTGAGACGAGAAGAAGTTTAAACGACGATGAACGGAAAAAGGAACTTGCGCCAATTCTACGTGTGTTCAACGAGTGTTACAGAAATGGTTCCTTACCACCATTGTTCAGAAAAGCACACATGATACTAATCCCGAAGTCAAAAGATCCTAACAAGCTATATGAGGTTGGAGGATACAGACCAATTAGCCTTCTGAACTGCGACTGCAAAATCTCCGCCAGACTAATTGCGGGTTGACTACAGAGTGTGATATCTGAAATCGTGGGCGACACTCTCTTTATAAAAGGAAGTAATATTCAAACAAATCTGTACATTGTACGGTTCATTTTAGAACTATGGCAACAAACAAACGAAGCAGCCGCTATCTTAAAGATCGACCTGGCAAAGACCTGTTATAGAGTAGAACATCCATTTCTTTTTTTCTATCTTGTAGCATGTCCAGGTAGGCAATAAAATTGAGAAAAGTGCACAGCTTTGTTATAAAGACAAAAGGACACATTAACGGCTCTCTTTCAAGACCTATTCCAGTACAACGCTCATTACGTCAAGGGTGTCCCCTCTCACCACTCCTGTTTGACTTACATTTGAAACCACTTTGGAGAGAAATCATGAACAACAGAAAGGCGCAAGGGTTCCGACTCCACAGCTGTGAAGTGAAAATTCTAGCTTACGTGGACGACCTGGTGCTTGTGTGTTCTGATAAGCCTAGCATACAAGAAGCAATGAAGTGTGTTTCAGACTTATGTGCGACGTTGGAAATGTTGGAATGGGTTGCCTCCCGAGGCATATAAGTAGCGTGGACAACGGACTGTAGGATGTGCAAGACGACTGAAACATTTACACGTGCTTCTGCAATTTGTGCAGATGCCGTATTTTTCTGGGATGTGTTTAAAAGAACGCTAAAGAAAGAACTTGATGCAGAGGAAACGATACTACGCTATCTGCATTTTTCAGATCATCTCCATAATGTACTTGATACACTTGTATTCTTGGTGGCTTTATAGTTTGTGGAAGACATGGGTCGACACTGAACGGGGCTTAACAAAGCCTTCATGGGTGAATTTAAAAAAAATTGCAATCACAGTAGTCCAAATAAAACTGCCAGCCTTTCCACTCTGGTAAATAAGCAAGACCAGCAGAGCTGTACGATGGAAAGTAATGGCCTGCCGCAAGTAGGCAATTCAGAGTGGAAAGGCTGTCGCCATCTATGAGTGACGGCGGCAACGAGATACGTGGCTAGCCGCCGTCGCTCATGGATGGCGGTAAGTGTTCAGAGTTCGGTGTCTTCATTTCTTTACGGGGGACACGATCCTGGGGAAACTAGCTCTTAACAGCTCTGCTATAAAAATGCTCAGTATCTGCGAGAATGAGGAGTGGAAAGAAATTAGCGTGTAATCTCAGCTGTTCACTTGACATTAAATAGGCCAAAAATTTTACCGCGAAGTCAGCAACCGATCATTAACAAGCAGTAGGAGATAGTTGTCTCTTTTCAACTTTACCCTTCACCTGGTTTCGTTAGCATAACGAAGTGTGCTTTGTATTTATCATCGAAGTCATGAATATTTCACGCCAAGTACTAATCATACATAACGTGTATATTGTCACGAAGGACAAGTGATGAGGCTGCGAATAACTGAATAAACTAAACGTTTAATGGGGCGAACTTGTGCCCAAAAATAAAAGGGAAAAAGAGAGAACAACAGAGCGTCGCGGGCGTCGAAGGCGGCGATGCAGCAAGATCGAACGCTGAGGCGAAACTGACTTTGGCTCGCCACGCGAAGCCCTTATGTACACGCGTGGGCTTCTGGAATAATTGGCGTGGAAGGTTCGACGCGTAGAACTTTCGGGCCTAGAATAAACAATAATGTTCTGGAATTCACCAGAATAATAAACTGAAAGTATAAACAAAATTCGCGGAGCCCCCAGGAATCGAACCCTGGGCCTCCGCACGAAAGTCAAGCGCGGTAACCACTTGGCCACGCACGCGCTTGCTCGCCGACGCGCGTGGCATTACTCCCCCTTAAAAGGCATCGTCTTGATGCCACGTGAAAGGCAACAAAACAGAGCAAGACAAACAAAAGAATGAGAAACTACGGAAGCTGGCAAAACACAATCCTATCAAGCGTTGCACGAGATCACAGTTCACAGTCTTATCGCGCGTAGTACGGCTTGAGGCGCACGACGTGAACGACTTCCGGTCGTGGAAGGCGGCGTGATGAAGTCCGTGTTCCGTCGGGCATCACCTCGTAGTTCAGATCGCCAAGTCGGCGAAGCACTTTGTAGGGTCCGAAGTAGCGCTTCAGGAGCTTCTCGCTTAGACCGCGTCGTCGTATTGGGGTCCAAACCCACACACGGTCTCCGGGCTTGAAGCGAACGTCGATCCGGCGAAGGTTGTACCGGGCAGCGTCGACACGTTGTTGGTCTTGAATTCGGAGTCGGGCGAGCTGGCGGACTTCTTCGGCTCGTTGAGCAACCACCTGGGCGTCAGGTATCACATCGTCAGCTGGCTCGTGGGGTAGCATTGCGTCGAGCATGGTCGACACTTTTCTGCCATGCACCAGCTGAAACGGTGTTACTCCTGTTGTCTCCTGCACCACCGTGTTGTAAGCAAATGTGACGTAGGGTAACACCTCGTCCCAAGTCTTATGCTCTACGTCGACATACATTGAGATCATGTCGGCGATGGTTTTGTTCAGCCGTTCTGTTAGTCCATTTGTCTGCGGATGGTACGCAGTGGTTCGACGGTGGCCGGTGCCACTGAGACGAAGGATCTCTTGCGTCAGCTGGGCCATGAACGATGATCCACGGTCGGTAATGAGGACTTCGGGGGCGCCGTGCCGGAGGACAATGGACTCGATGAAAAACTTGGCGACTTCCACAGCCGTACCTGATGGAAGGGCTTTCGTCTCGGCGTACCGTGTAAGATAATCTGTGGCGACGACTATCCAGCGGTTTCCCGACGTTGACGGTGGGAAAGGGCCAAGTAAATCCATTCCGATCTGCTGGAACGGTCTGGACGGGGGAGCAATCGGATGCAGAAGTCCTGACGGCTTCGTCGGCGGTTTTTTTCGTCGTTGACACTCGTGGCATGATCGAATGTAGAGGTGAACGGTCTTCGGTAGCCTCGGCCAGTAATACTTTTCTCGAATCCTGGCGAGTTTCCTGCTGTAGCCAAGGTGCCCAGCTGTTGGGTCGTCGTGACAGGCTTGGAATATCTCCTCTCTAAGGTCGGCAGGGACTACCAGCAGCCATGGCGAGCTGTTGTCTCCGAAGTTCTCCTTGTAAAGCACACCTTGTCGGAGGACGAAGGTCGGCAGGGCCCTCAAGAAGACACGGGGGGTAGTACCCCCTCGTCATTCGAGGTGCTCCATTAGGGCGCGCAACTCAGGATCGCTTCTTTGACGTCGCGCCATGTCGTTGGTGTTCACCGCGCCTAGGAAGCACTCGTCGTCATCGTCGTCGCTGCTACCGGAGGATGTCTCGACAGAGGCTCTGGACAGGCAATCGGCGTCGCTGTCCTTGCGGCCTGACTTGTAGACCACAGTCATGTTGAACTCCTGCAGTCGGAGGCTCCATCGAGCGAGACGTCCTGAAGGGTCCTTTAGGTTCGCAAGCCAGCAGAGCGAGTGGTGGTCCGTGACAACGCGGAAAGGGCTCCCGTATAAGTACGGGCGAAACTTCGTGATGGCCCAGACGACCGCCAGACATTCTTTTTCAGTCGTGGAGTAATTTCTCTCCGCCCTGGACAGTGTCCGACTGGCGTAGGCGATGACTCGCTCGGTGCCTTCTTGCACTTGAACCAGTACCGCGCCAAGGCCTTCGTTACTTGCGTCCGCATGAATCTCGGTTTCCGCTTCTTGATCGAAGTGTCCGAGAACAGGAGGAGTCTGGAGTCGTTGCTTCAGCTCGTCGAATGCGTGCTGTTGCTCCTCGGCCCATTCAAACTTCTCGGTGTCCTTCGTAAGTTTTGTGAGCGGTGCGGAAATTCTTGCGAAATCCCGAACGAAGCGTCGATAGTAGGCACAAAGTCCTAGGAATCTTCGCACGGCTTTCTTGTCTGAAGGCGCTGGAAATGCCGCAACGGCGCGGGTCTTCTCGGGGTCTGGGCGGACGCCGTCATTACTAACCACGTGGCCAAGGAACTTCAGTTCGTCATAGGCGAACCGGCACTTGGACGGCTTAAGGGTGAGTCGTGCGGTCTGTATGGCTTGGAGTAGAGCTCGGAGTCGCCGCAAGTGCTCGTCGAAGTCAGTTGAAAACACAACGACGTCGTCAAGGTAGACAAGACAGCTCTGCCACTTCAGTCCTGCCAGTACGGTGTCCATGACACGCTGGAACGTTGCTGGCGCCGTGCATAGTCCGAAAGGCATCACCTTGAACTCGTACAGTCCATCCGGCGTGACGAAAGCTGTCTTCTCTCGGTCCCGTTCGTCGACTTCGATCTGCCAGTAACCGCTCTTCAGATCCATCGATGAAAAGTACTGGGAGGGGCGCAGCCGGTCTAGTGTGTCATCGATGCGGGGGAGTGGATATACGTCTTTCTTGGTTACCGCGTTTAGCTGTCGGTAGTCTACGTAGAACCTAAGCGTTCCGTCCTTCTTCTTGACAAGCACGACTGGAGAGGCCCACGGACTGCTTGAAGGCTGGATGATGTCGTCGTTCAGCATTTCTTGCACTTGCTCTTGAATGACCTCCCGTTCTTTTACGGAGACTCTGTACGGCGATCGGTGTACAGGGAGCGCGTCGTCCTCGGTAATGATGCGATGCTTTGCAACGGCGGTTTGGCGCACCTTCGACGACTTTGCGAAGCAGTCGCTGTATTCGGCGAGGAGGTCAATCAGCTGTCGTCGTTTCGGGCCTGGAAGCTTCGGGTCGATGTCGAGCTGCGCTGGCGGCGCAATGTCTTGCTGAGGTGGCGATGATTCGTCAGTGATCACGGCGGTTGCGGCGGAGTTTCGAAGTTCCTCGACGTGGCCCACAGCGGCACCTTTCGTGAGATGTTGCGTTTCTTGTCGGAAATTCGTCACGAGGACCATGGTGCGCCCATCCTGGAGTTCAGCCACTCCTCTTGCGACGCCGATACCTCTTCCTAGAAGCAACTGGAGGCTTCCCTCGAGTAGAACTTCGCCGCAGAAAGCTTCGGTGACCCCGACGGGCACGAAAACACTCGACCGCGGCGGTAAGTTCACGTGGCTTGCGAGGACTCGGACCGCGGATTAAGTAGCTTGAGTTCCTCCTGTGGTGAAACAGGTTTTCGTAGCGTCAACCGGTTTGCTCCGAGGTCGATGACGGCGCCATACTCGCAGAGAAAGTCCATTCCGAGGATAACGTCCCTCGCACAGTCTTGCAGAACGACGAACTTCACAGGGCAGGTCTCACCGTGGATCTCGACGCGGGCAGTGCATCTCCCGACTGGTGTGATGACGAACTGCCCACCGGCGGTTCGTATCTGGGGGCCTTCCCACGGCGTTGTCACTTTTCGTAGGCGGCGAGAGAGCCTCCCACTCAAGACTGAGTAGTCTGCTCCGGTGTCCACGAGTGCTGATGCGTCGTGGCCGTCGATGACGACGTTTAGGTTGTTGGACACCGTTGCCGGGGCGTCATTGCGATGCGTAGCGTCGGAAGAGTGGGAGCGCTCCGTCGTTCTTGGAGGCTCTTTGCTTCGGTCGTCTTCGGCAACGCCACCTCCAGGCGTTGCCGCACTTAGTTTTCCCGGCGACGCAGAGGAGACAGGCTCTCTCGGCGGGGTCGTGGCGCTGGAGACGCTGAACGTCTGGGCGACGGTGAGCGGGACTCACGGCGGAGAGGCGGCGTAGAAGATGGCGAACGTCGTAGGTACTCCTCAATGTCGCGAGGCCGTTCGTCGTACCGTGGGCGCGGGTCGTTCGGGTGGAACCCAGCGCAGCCCCAGTGGTCGGTAGGGGCATCGACGGTAAATGTGGGCGGCTTCACCGCAGTGATAGCACAACGGGCGTCGGTCGGCCGTTCGCCACACGTCGGTCTTCCTCGGCGAGGGTCGCTCCGGGCGGACGTCCTGGACTTGTCTCTCCTGTCGTCGAAGATACGGCGGCATCGGAGGGTCTCGTCGGGGTGGCACAGTGGCGTGGTGGTTAGCTTGCGGCGGTCGTCGGGCCATGGCGGCGTAGCTCAAAGTTGGTCCCTCTGGGGTCGTCGTGTTGATCGGAACCTCAGGTTGGAAGGCCCGGTGAACTGCTTCTCGGACGACCTCAGCGAGCGACAGTGAGGTCGGCCGATCCGCAGTGGGGAGTATCTTGCGGAGTTCTTCCCGGACGACTTCACGGACGATCTCCCGAAAGCTGTCGACACCGCTGGTGTTCAGGTCGAGAAGGAAGCAGCGGCAGATAAAGCACCAGGCGCGCCGGCGATTCGGTGGTAGTGGCTTTCTCGGGCTGTCAGGGCGCGCTCGATATTGGTGGCTTCGGCAACAAAACCATTGACAGTCGTCGGGGGTTGCGTACCAGTCCTCTGAAAATTTCACCCTTCACCCCACGCATGAGAGCACGAAGTTTCTTCTCCTCGGTGGCTTCCGGATCGGCCCGGGCACTTAGACGCAGGACATCTTCGACAAAGCTGGTCACGCTTTCGGTGGGGCCCTGCACCCTTGTTCGAAGAAGGTCCTCCGCTCGCTGCCGACGGTGGTAGTTGATGAACGTTCGCTTCAGTTCGGCGGCGCATGGCTCCCACGAAGTAAAGGAGGCTTCGTGGTTTTCAAACCAGTGCCTTGCGGTGCCTTCCAGCGCGAAGTAGAGGTTCTGGAGGCGGTGCTCATGCGTCCATCCGTTGTGGCGGGCTACACGTTCATAATGATGCAGCCAGTCTTCTACGTCTTCGTGAGCTTCACCGTGGAAGGGCGTCGGAGTTCGTGGTGTGACGGGCAGGTAAATGATGTTAGAAACGGCCGCGGTCTGCGACTGCTGGTCGTCCATTGTCGGCGTCGTTGGCTGCCTGGTCCTGGGTGGCAGAAGTCCGAATTCCGGGGGTAGGCCTTGGGTGCGACGACTGAACCGGGCCTCGATCTGGTCTTCGTCGGGTCCTCCGGAGCTTGGGTTCGGGCTTGTACTGCGGGAACTTGGAGGGGTGCGCTTCACGGACATGCGGTACCCCGCACCTCCACCAAAATGTCACAAAGGACAAGTGATGAGGCTGCGAATAACTGAATAAACTAAACGTTTAATGGGGCGAACTTGTGCCCAAAAATAAAAGGGAAAAAGAGAGAACAACAGAGCGTCGCGGGCGTCGAAGGCGGCGATGCAGCAAGATCGAACGCTGAGGCGAAACTGACTTTGGCTCGCCACGCGAAGCCCCTTATGTACACGCATGGGCTTCTGGAATAATCGGCGTGGAAGGTTCAACGCGTAGAACTTTCGGACCTAGAATAAACAATAATGTTCTGGAATTCACCAGAATAATAAACTGAAAGTATAAACAAAATTCGCGGAGCCCCCAGGAATCGAACCCTGGGCCTCCGCACGAAAGTCAAGCGCGGTTACCACTCGGCCACGCACGCGCCTGCTCGCCGACGCGCGTGGCAATATATAGATTTTTTTTGCGCGCTGTTTATTTCCGTTGAGATTCATATGTCAATAGACATTAACTGTATACATATACATGTAAATAAAAATTCAATTCAGAAAACAAATGTGGCAGTGAAGCTTAGTGGTAAGACGTCTGCCTCGCACGCAAGCGGTCGCGAGTTCAATCCACAGTGTGGGCTTACTTTTTTCTTTTGTTCTTGAACATTCTGTTTTGTTGAGGCAATTCGGCGACATTTACGACATTTATTTTTTACGATTAACACTGAAAAAAACGAATGTTATCGATGAAAATTCGCTGAAGTAACTGGTATGGGACTCTATTTCCGGAGGTGCAAGGGGTACAGTGGGGCTTGGGTTGCCGACGGGGGAGGATAAGTGGGGGAGGATGTACTAGGGAGGATAAGTGGGTTAATAGTTTCGTAATTAGCAGCCCTCTACTGTCGCCGCGAAGCGGGGTGAAGGCAGGCCGGTGGGGGGGGGGGGGCGTTAACGCTCTCTCCAGTGATACACGTGCCGTCCCAATCCGAAATGTACGTTCCCGCGCGTTGCCGAGCAGCCAATCCGGCGTGGGCGTCGTGG
The DNA here is from genome assembly GCA_037355805.1 of Ixodes ricinus. NCBI lineage: Eukaryota > Metazoa > Arthropoda > Arachnida > Ixodida > Ixodidae > Ixodes > Ixodes ricinus. The sequence goes on from JAZHYW010045585.1 coordinate 68,217, forward strand.
CTAGGTGGTCTATCGCCTGCACGCTGGAAATACGCCGCCCGGCCCTAAGGGGGGGGGGTCTGGTTTGCCCCCACTCAAAAACAAGTTGGTACGCCACTGGCGTTGGCCGAACCCGGCGCGGATACCGCCCTCGCTGGTAGGCGTCGGCCGCGCGGTGGGACGGGCATCGGATTCCCGTTTGAGCACCGGTCCCCGGACGTAAAAGGTGCGTAATCCTCCCTCCTTTTCATTCCCACAAAATGGCGCCCAACGTGGGGCCATGGCACCTATCGTTGTCACGGCACTGCTCCGCCGCGCCATGCCAAGGTGGCGGAGCCTCCCTTGGGGAGGCCGGCTCCTTTGTGAGCCGCCATGATGCAAATCGCATCGGTGCCCGGATTTGGGAACCATGTCAAAGAGCCAGCCCGAAAACCTGAGTGAGTCACGATTTATTCATTCTCTTTTCGTCTCTTGCCGCAGGAGACGTTTTATAGTACCTGTCGCCTCTGGTAATGGGCGTCGCTAGCAACAGTCACCCCACTGCCTGACAGTTGCCGACTCCGCTGCCAAGCCCCACCTAGTTAGAGGGTTGTCGCCTCGGGCGGCGTCCTCAGAGCCTTCGTGCCACGGAAATCGCGTTGCATTGACCCCCGTGGGCCTCGCGACGAATGTTGTTAGCAGCAAAGAGCTTCTTACGGGTCAGCGGGAAAATCTGGGTTTGTAAATATGCGCATTTCTTTGACACTGAGTTGTCCGACTCTCCGGGAGGGTCGGGCGGTGCGTCTGCCATTAACGTCGCCAGGTAGCTCGTAATGCTACCGACGGGCTCCGGGAGCCACAGGCCACGCATTCGCCGATGTCCAGAAGCAGTTTTCATACTGTGGGCGCGCGCGCTGTACACCACTTGTATTGTGGTTGGCGCGAGGGTTTTCTTCGGGATAGATATGTTCTGCCGACACCTTTGAGCTTCTGCTGATTTTCGAGAGTACGCCTTGCGTTATAAGAATGGCACAGCGCACTATACACCTTTCCAGAAACCGCTCCTAGGCCGCCGCCATGTTGCTGATGCTGATGCGGCTGGTGCGACTCTCGCGCCCTCTATCAGCTATAAATTTTCTGCCACTCTCTTGGACTGTGAAGACCCACCAGCGCGGTTCTCTACCTGCGTTCTTGCGGTTTGGCATTCGACGTTTTCTCGCCCCTCTCGGAAGTTTCCACCTAATTTTTTTTTAATGCGTGCTGGGTACCCTTTTTGTGTTATCTTCCATTGTGAGAAATAAGGCTGGTAAGTGCCTGCCATTCAAGCTGTTCTATTCGACATTCACGGGAAACAAAGGAGGTGAAGGACGTCGAACGACCCTCGACGTGATTTTGCGAACATTGTTCTCCCCTCCCAGGGATGATCCGCGTAGAATCCTCAGTCATCTCCAAAAATAGTTGTCCGGGTTCAGGTGGGAAACGGGTCAGTCGCGTTCGTTCCTTTGCCATGGTGCTGTCGTGAAAAAAGGAAGCTCTCCCCAAAACGTGCTCCAAAACTGTCGTCCACTGTGAATGTGCTATTTGAGATATTTCTCAAATAAATTCCTTTCGGATAACGCTGCATCGTGTGGTACGTACAATATATTGTTCGAATGTTAAAACTTGCTAAATTGTATTTCCGTGTCCTGTCCATCGATAAACACGTTATTTGTGAGCGTGAAAAATGCATACCTTTCGGTTATCAATGCTGAATGCTGGGCTATAGTCGGTTACAAGTCAAGAAGGTAGGAGAAGCTCCTCCCATAATCGTCATGCGACCGTTTGAAATCCATCCGCAGTGGAAAGAATAGTTCCCTGGAAACACCCCTTGTTCCGCTTCAATGAATAGATAATGGCTACAGAGTGATGCGCTCCGACCCTCCTCCCCTCCCTTTTTTTTTTTTTTTTTAAGAAAGCGATCTTTGTATTTATCGGGGAGGAAACCGAGCCCCTGAAAGTGGCCTTTGTATCCACGGAGGGGGAAGCTAATCCCCAAAGTAGTTTGTGTTTCCGTCGGAAACAAAAACGACTTCTCATCTCCCTCTCGCGGCTTCCACAGCGCCAAGTCAAGGTCGAAAGACAAAGCAAATATTTAAAGCAAGGCAAAACCCTCTCCCGCGTTGGCCAAGACGTCACGGAAACGGAGGGAGGCTATTGGGAGGGGAGGTGGCGGAGGGATATATGATTCCCTTTGAGGGGCATTTGCCGCTACCTTCTTGACTTGTAACCTACTATAGTTGGTATTGTTCTTGGGTTGCCAAAGGCATGGTAGCGCTTATTAGACGAGGACAACAGAAATTATTTTCGACAGCTAAGCGCTTTGTCGTTTGACAAGCGGTTAATTGGGCGGCGAAGTCAAAACTTATCGTAAAAAAGAAACACGACAACTAACGTTCCAGTCGCATTCGCTCTGTCGCGCGCGTACCCAACAAAAATAGTTTACAGTTTCTTTTCTTTTTTGAATTTTTTACATGTGGTACAATGCTTTCTTCACGTCCTTGGGAATATACATTCGCCATAAAACACAAAATACAGCGGGAAAATTCGAGAGTTTAGCCGCAGCAGTGTTTCACACTGCGCCTACGCAGTCTGTGCCTGTCGGAATCACAGTCCACTCGTTTAGGGTTAGCAGGGACGCCGGTGACAGTCTAGCCGCAAACCCAGTGACTGAGCTGGAAAACGGTTTGTTGTCCCTGTGGTCGAGTGTTTTTTGGAAAGGTGTATAGGCGGGGCGGCTTTTTAGCTTCCTCGTTCCGTGCGCTTCGCTAGGGATGCGTGCAGCTCGAAGATTCTACGGAGTTAGTTGTTTTCGCAGTCCCCGGCCCGGCTCCTGGTGCAGCCACTTCTGGCAGCGGAGAGTCGCCGGCTCTGTTCCCGGCGACTTCGGTTTGCGTGCGCAGGATGCCCTCTAATTCTGTTAGTAGCACCGCGTGGCCTGCCTTACAACTTGAGCCTCCCACCCTCCGGTAGGCCGGTTAATGTACGAGGCAGCCGAATCCAGATACAATGAGGACCCGGCCAAAACCTGTTTTCGGGGACCACTGCTCCCCCTCGGTGGCAGTGTGTCGATCGAGAACAATGATATCTCCCTTCGACCTTGCCATACTGCGGGTCTGGAGAGGGCGAAGAAATATTTGCGGGGTGCTGCGTGGGCTCTTCTTTCCGTCATTCAGGAAGATACTCGTGTCCCCCTCTTCCTGCCATCCCCCACTACGTGCGACGGTGGGGGACACGCCGAGCGGCTGGGCGGGACCTGCCGGTTGTGCGTCATCGCTGACGCTACCGGGAGTTTGCGCACCCGACGGCGGCCGGGAGCAGCGGACGGGGAAGGCTGGCTTCCGGCCGAGGCGAGATGGCCGCTGTCGTCCCTCTATCGTCGGACCTCACCGATGCGCCCAGCTGACCCAGGCTTCCTGATGCGGGCCTGGTCACGGACGTCACCTGATGCCGGCCCCGAGGTGCACCTTCGACTTCGGTGGCTGGCGTTTCCTCGCCACCGGTCACCTGGACCCATGTCCGGAGTCGCCGTGGCAGGCTCTGCGCTTGTCACCGTGCCCGCTTTAACGGAGGTCGGCCCACAGTCGACGACAAGCAGCGTGAGCCGAGCAACGTCCCCAGTGAGTGGCGCTCTGGGTTGCAGAAGGACTTCGCGTCTGACCCTTCGTTCGTCCGACATCAAGGAACTTTTCCTGGATTTATTCGACGGCACCGGAGTGCATCGCCCCAACAGTGCGTTGTGAACTCCGGTATGTGCAACATTTACGACAGCAGTTCCGGGGCTACCGAGGCCCCCGATTCAAGTTTTTATTTGTAAGCACGACTCACACCCGTGCTGTCATCGCGCAGGCCATGTATTTTGGGGGTTTGAGAGCCAGCGCCCTTTTCTCTGAAAGGGGTGCCAAATGTTTTAAGGAGGGGGGGATTGTGGGAGCCACTGGTTCCCCTCCCCGAGAAGGCGTAAGCCGCGGACGTTCCGGCCGGAGTTGTCTCGCTTCGAGCCGGCGCGTTCCGCATCATGGGAAGAGCACGCCACCATGCTGGCCCACTCTCTCGATCTCGGGATCCTCGCCTTCCGAAAATATCACCATTAAAATAGTATTTGTTCAGAGTGTTCTAATAAAAATGGTCAGGAAAGCAGAAACTGTCAAATTAACTTATTGGTTTCAGGTACATGTTGAGCTTGGATAATTCCACAGGGTATTGAGCAACGGAAACGACAGTGTACTAGCTCTTTTGATATATCAAAAATGCCAGCCTGTAGGCGGGACTGTGTCATTTTAATTTTTGCTATATCGTCTTGTTAGGTCTCAAAGTAGTCATATAAACAAATCAAATCCAAAGATGTCACTGGCTAAACTGTAGGTTTGCGAAAAACATAGATCACGAGGTCTCTTTTCTTTAACCTGTTTCTATACACCCCCTCCTCCTTTTACGTTGGCCCTCGACCTTTCCGGTGTGGGCTATCTGGCCCCCACACTCAAATGAGTTTGAGACCACTGATATATACGATCGGCAGTTGCGTCTACTCTGCACAAGCACCAAAATGTCGGCGCCCACAACAATGTTGGGGAACAGAGTGCCGATACTCTAAGCGCAGCTCATTTAGTCGCTCTAGTTCTTCCCAGGAGTGGCGCGCGGCACGTGCGCTTTTCCCAGGATAGATGGGCTGTACTCCACACAACCTTGGAGCGGGTTTGCAAACCAGTATTCAGAGGCCGATATAAGACATAGGAAGTGCAAAACTGCCATTTTTTTTAGCTATGAACTGAATATATATATATATATATATATATATATATATATATATATATATATATATATATATATATATATATATATATATATATATATATATATATATATATATATATATATATATATATATATATCATATATTTTCTTTTGCAAAACAACGTTTGCGTTTCAAATGTGGTGGTCCAAACGGCCGCAACGCCGCACCTTGTGCTTTCAATAATTTCGAACGTGGATTGAACTTCGAATTCATTCGGAAATCAGAGCTTATTCTACGTTTTGTAAGCCACTGTAATCTACGTATGTACTGGCTCGTATCTCGCGCCGCCTGTTGGCCGCTTCCTGCAGCGGCGGACGCAGAGCAAAGAAGATCTACCTCGAGATCGGCGGCGAACAGCTCGTGGCCTGGGCCCACCTCGAGCGCCCGACCTGCATGCGCAGCTGCAAACATGCAACTCGTTTGTTCCGGAAAATTTCTGCGCCATCTATGAGGAAGAGGGTATTATTAAATAGCGGTTGAATCCCCCTTAAACCAACGTGACATCTGCTTAGAATATATATATATATATATATATAGTTACCAAGAAGACGACGATGACCGTCTTTATGGGGCCGCTGGTGGTGGGGCTCGTTCCAGCGCGAGCTGGAGCGGGCAGTTCGATTAAAAAGATCGAGGCTGAAACGGACCGCTCTTGTCCTTGCTCTTGATTTCCATCGTAACATCGTGGTGTAGGTGCGGGTCTTTCCTCTTCAGCTCTCCGCACGCTAATCACCAGGCTTCTCCGAAGCCACCAGCGGCCCCCTGCGCTGGCCATGTCACAAGGTGAGGCGGCAGGCACTCCGGCGCTCCGCCCTGGCTCAGTGCCCTATCGCCAACGGGACCCTCCGACGTTCGCCGGCTTCGGCACCGACGATGTTGACGACTGGCTGCGAAGCTTCGAACGAGTAAGCACCCACGATGTTACGATGGAAATCAAGAGCAAGGACAAGAGCGGTCCGTTTCAGCCTCGATCTTTTAATCAAACTGCCCGCTCCAGCTCGCGCTGGAGCGAGCCCCACCGCCAGCGGCCCGATAAAGACGGTCATCGTCGACTTCTTTGTAACAATATATATATATATATATATATTTATATTTTTTTAGATGATATCAGGTTGGTTTAATGGGGTGATTATGAGGATGTAGACCTGGTGACCAGTCAACAGTAAGTTAGTTAGGCGGGTGCACCAGATTCGAAGAGTGCGGGCTTCACAAGCGAGATCAGCAGCGTCCCACTAAGTCTTATTTCCTGACAGTTACCTCACCGGAAGATAAAGGGATGGTCCGCCGGCAGATGTTGTGGTGTTGATGATTACGGCGATTGGCGGTGGTGCGGCTTGCGTCGGGCTACATGAACGATGTCGGTTTGCTTGGACCGTTGGTCACAAGGCAGGGCGACTGGGGCAACCTCGTAGTTCGTGGACGAAAGTCGGCGTATGATCTTGAAGGGGCCAATATATTTTTTCTGAAGTTTCTGGCATTTCCCGACGAGGCGTCTAAGTGTCCGAAGGAGTACTTCGTCGCCAACTTCCTAGAAAACATCAATATGAGACTCCGCATAACGATGTCTTTGGTGTTGCTGCGACCGAAGCGTGTGGATTCTAGAACGTTGCTGTGTTCCTTCTGCACGGTAGATGACGTTATCGGTGTAATCACCGAGTGTCGTCAAGGTAAGGCAAACCAGTATCTAAGGGGAAAGCGGTTCTCGTGAGTATATAAGGTACTAGGGAGTATCCTTTCGTGGCTTGGCGGCTGGTGTTGTAAGCGTACGTTATATACGGAAGGATTGTGTACCAGTTTTTAAGGTCGTCTGCTATATACATTGTTATCATGTTGGTTGATGTGCGATATAAACGTTCGGTGATGCCATTGGTTTGTGGATGATACGCACTTGTCATGTTTTGAACGTAATTGGTGTGATCTGTTGTCCCGTCTCTTGTCTTTATATATATATCTATATTGGGGCGAAGTGAAGCGGCACGAGTCTTCGAGGATGCGCCGTCTTGGGGAAGAGGAAAAAGAAGGGCAGACTGAGTGAGCGGCAATATATACCGGACGGTCATCTTGAATTCTATCATCAATACATGTGTAAATAATAAACCCCATCACTGGATCTGACTTCTGCTGCAATTGGTGGAGGGTGCGAGCTTCGCCTACTCGGACCTCACTCGCAAGTATAATTTTCAACCCTGGAAATCCGCAATCGGTGGCTACCATGAGCAATGACAGGCGAAGGAACCTCGGATGCTTCAATATCGGCTACCTTCAACCAAAAGTCTACGACTATCCTGTGTGCCGGAGCCCTTCGCCAACGTGACCCGAAGCTCTTCAGCGGAATCGGCGACGGTAAAATTAATGATTGGTTGGAGTCCATGGAATGTGTAAGTCTTCATAACAGATGGGATGATGGGCTGAAACTCAATGACGCCTTTAATGAAAAATACACCAGTCACTCCTGGTGTGACATCAGAGAATCCTGGTGTGGCACCAGAAGATCTGGGGCCCTGTGTTGCGCTTTTTGGACTCCCAGGAGACTAGGGAGAAGGAAGTGACATCAACAACGCTCTTTGGATGTTGATTGGTGGAGTCGCTGATGACGGTATCTGCAGATGAAAACAAAGAAAAAGTTTCCACGATGCGTGGTGCTGCTAGGATACGTTCATTCACACCTACGTCACTTCCTTCTCCCTAGTCTCCTGGGAGTCCAAAAGCGCAACATAGCACCCCTGGTGTGCCCACCAGCAATGCTGGTGTATCGAGCACACCAGCCTGGTGGGCACACCAAGAGAGTCTGGTGTCACACCACACGGGCTCATGTGCCCACCAGGCTGCCTGGTGTGCACACCACGCAGTTGGCTATGACAGCAGTGTTGTATTTTGTTGACTTTTCCCCCATCTGCGAGCGTGTTTTTGATTAGCTTATGTGACGCCCCTTCCCACGACGTGGTGCCTCGTTTTCTGTTGTCTTGGTGGTCGCCGGAGACCCCGCGGAAGGCTCCTTTGTGCTCAAGAAGCGTAACCCTCGTCCCCAGCACTTTCCCGGGCGGCCTTGAGCAGCTTAGGGTGCTCGCCTCTTCGGGGGTTTCCCTTTTCCTTCCCGCCAGTATTCTTGTAAGTTTGAGAAAACAAAGTAGTCTTTTCTGTGAGTTAAAGCCGAAAAGATGCGTGTTGGTGCGCTTTCCTGACTTCTGACGAGCTAAAGATAGTTAGAAATGGTCTGGTAGCAAAACAACAAAGAAAGGTAGTATTATAACAGTTTTTGGTGCCGAAACCAAGGAATTAGCGGCCAGATCATGCCTACTACGAGCCAGGAGGGCGTCGACCGCTGAAGTGAAAGAGAAATACCCTGCGAGCCGCCACAACAAAGGTCATCAACGAGATTGGCGTGCTGCTGGCCACGGATCCAACCGACATCGGTGAGCTCGAAGAAAGATTTGACATTCTTTTGCTTAATAAGGCTTCCCTGAGAAAGCCGGACAAGTAAATCGAACCATCTATGGAATATGATGCCTTAGAAGAGGAGATAAGTAGCGCGGAGGGGGGGGGGGGTACGCGGAACGGACCAGCGTAACTAAGGCACGAGTCAACCGCAAGCTGAAAGGCCAAGAATTGCGGAACGACAGGGCGTCCGGTTCTTCGACGCAGGGCAGTGGCTCCGGACAAGCTCCACTTGATCACGGCCAACTTTCTACGACAGCAAAGCTTCCGAAGTTTTTCTCTTGTGCGTTTGTGAATGAAGTAATTATGACATCAGCGTTATTGTCAAACTTATCATTGTACCCTTTGTAAGTAAAGCAACACCCAGTCAACAGGTGCTCTGGTATCGCACCACAACGAAACCTAATGTCACACCAGAACACCAGACTGCTGGTGTCACACCAGAACACCAAATTGCGGGTGTCACACCAGCAATGTCCCAAATCACATATGTGAAAAAGTCTGGTGTCACACCAATTCACACCTGGCCTCAGCCAGGTGTATTTTTCACTAGGGCGTTATTGCTTATTTGACTGACGTCGCTAAATTATGGTACACCATTCACGAGTGAGAGCTGGCGACCTGGACTCTGTTCAAATAAAAAATTCAGGAAACATTTGGGAAGCCAGCCCAGCGAAAGCTGATAGCAAAAGAACCCTGGCATCCCGAGTTCAACAAAACGATGAAGGCTTCATCAGGTCAAATTCTTCAAGCGCATTGACGCACAGGTGCCGGAAGACTAAAAACTGAAAAAACATCATAAAGGGAATTGCCGAAGACGCATTTCAAATTCTTGTCGTCAGAGCCACCGTCATTGAAGTTATCGATATTGGCCAAAACCTTTCTGATCTGCACACCCAGCTTTGCACTCAGCGGCAAGCCGCAGCCTCCCGTGGAGCTGGCTAGCTTGAACAACGAAGCGGAAAGCCCTACTGATAAATGATATGACCGTCGATACCTTATTCAGCAAATCGTCCGCGACGAAGTGGCTCGCCAACTAGGGAAGCCTGCCACTTCCTCAGAGCTTTTCGTCTCGCCTTCCATCAGAGCGCTTATTGAAGAGCAAGTCACAGCCGCTGTCACTTGCACCGCGATGCCGCACACCATACCAATGCCGCTCGCGCCTGCGTATGCCGAAATGGTAGCACGTCCGCCCCCTATGCCTGTCGTCTAACCCCAGCAACCATACTGTGACGAAGAGAAGTGGCACGAGTTTTCGGGGACGCGCCGTCCCGGGGGAAGAGGAAAAAGAAAGGCAGACGAGCGAGTGGAAATATATACCGGACGATCATCTTGAATTCTATCTTCCATAGGTGTGTAAATAACAAACCACCATCACTGAACCTGAGTTCTGCTACAGTATATATATACTGTATATATATATATATATATATATACAGGGTGTTTCACGAAAGAGAGACAAATCCAATATTGCGAAAACTACGCGTCGCAAAAATAAACAAAAAAAGGCTTGTGTCGTTTTGGTCCTGGGCCAGGGGCCTATTTAAGAAAATTATTGAAGTCTGGGATAATTAGATTGCTAAATATTTTTGCGTATTTAACTTTTTTAATATTGTGTTTAAGGGCATGGTTTCAATTAGAAAACTGCTCAGCATCATCAAAAAACACTAAATCAACAAATCGCAGAACGATAGAAGGCGCGCGAAGCATTTTACGGCGTTCTGAGAAACCGCACAAATTTGACGTGTTTTAAAGTTTCGGTTTGCTATCGGAGCGCATCTCGGCCCCGACGGCACCGCGGCCCGTAGAGAAACAGTGCAACCAGCCTCTACTGCGTCACGTGATGACAGCGCAGCAGAGGTTGGTTGTACTGTTTCTCCACGGGGCGCGGTGCCGTTGGGGCCGAGATGCGCTCCGATAGCAAACCGAAACTTAAAAACCCGTCGAATTTGTGCGGTTTTTCAGAGAGCCGTAAAATGCTTCACGTGCCTTCTATTGTTCTACAATTTGTTGATTTAGAGCTTTTTGATCATGCTGAGCAATTTTCTAATAGAAACCAAATCAAACCGAACCAGTTTATTTTTCACCTTGTACAAAGAACATGAAGGAGCTCTGCAAAAAGCTGCAGCATTGCAACTTGACGAGTCCACAGACCCTTAATAGTGGCAGCTAAGAAGCATCGTGCTAAAGTATGCCCTTAAAGGGCCCCTGACGACAAAAAAA